>JAUMJL010000437.1:720000-982500 GCA_033558185.1 Dromococcyx pavoninus | reverse complement strand
GGAAAACACAGTGGGTCTTTTTTTTTCCCCAGACCGGATGCCTTAGAAGAGGTCAGCTTCAGTCCAGCTCTTTTGCTTGCCAATCACAACTCTGACATTAAAGGCATTCCCTTTTAACTAGCTAGTCACACACATAGAAAAGAAGTAGGTAGCAACACTTACTCCCAACCTCAATAAACTGCTACTCATTTATAGCTCACTTGGTTGGTGGACAATCTGCACAAGCCTAAAGTAAGGCTTAAGCCTGGGTGCCTGAGCCCACGGGAGGACTAAGCACTGCACCACCACACCCTGAGAGCAGAAAGTTCACTATCGCTCAATACATCTGAAATACTGTGTAATAACGGCTTATCCTAATGAAAACATGAGACTGGTTGGCGTCAGCTCATATTATTCACCTTGTAAGTACCAGTTGCATGAGTTAAAACAGCTCGGGATTAATCAAAGCACTGCAGAACACTGTTTCAATACACTTTTAGGTGTTTCATTCCTCATCAGAATTCTTTATTGGTGCTCCCTGTTTCCACTTCCTCACCTCCTTTTCTGAAAATATACTTGGTCTTTGATTGTACTCTGCTACTTCAAACAAACAAGTTTCCATTAGAAGGAGGTCAAATCACAGACACTGGACAAATGCCAGTTCAGGAAATTACATTCTGCTTACCTAAATAACCCTTACAATTTCAGCTGGGGGGGAGGAACTCAAACTGTGTTCTTCACGTTTGGTCAAAAACTATAATGTAGAAGCAGTACAGTTAGTCACAACTAAGTAAACTGCCTTAAAAGTTGAATCTCGTTTATCAGTACTTATAGCAAACTGCTTCTGAATTGTTGACAGGCGAAGAACTGCAGTGAAGAACTTAAAATAGTGAATATGCAATGCACAAACAAAAAACTCCAAATTTTTTTCAAAACGTTTTGTGCTACAAATTATTCACTCAGGACTAAGACATTTACTTTCTAATACTCTCAGTCTAAGAAATTCTAAAAGACAAGATTTATTCCATCATCTTTATATGAAAAATTTCATAGAACAGAATCAAATACAATCTTCCAGTCTGAGGCTAAAATGCAAAAATTTCATAGGATGTGATATGAACACACATATTCAGACTGAAAAATACTTTCCCTTACGTGTATTTTTCTGTTTCTGAAGAGGTTTCTAGACCATCCATTGCACATTACACATTGCCTTATGTTTATTAGAGCAAGTTTTTACCATGCAAGGAACATTCTGCTCAAATTTGGACCAACTTGCAAGTTACCAGCAATATTTTTCCAGAATATGGTTTGGTTACTAGAGCTTATTTCTGACAAAACTCTTGAATTTCTTTGTGTGATGTCCAGCTAGTTACAAGGACTGTCTGGATGGGATAGAAACTGAATAGGGATATAGGCCATACTCTGATCACCATTAAAATATTTCTCTATTTTCCCTATAATATTCCTTTACCTAAAGGAATGTGTAATGAGCTGGAAACTGAGGGACCATTAATTTTAGACTTAGTTCTATTTGAGCACTGGTGCTACAGATTATTATTTAATAATTACTGTAAGAATTACTTAATCTCTTCTATAAACTCTGTTTTGTGCTGCATTGGGAAATCACGCACTACAAATAGAACTGGGCCTACAGTACAATAACCCGAAATCTGAGACAACTGGGACTATCTTACAGAAAGGAGTCACAAACATAAGCATTTCGATCTTTTGCGCACATAATGGACATGCTCATTCATTACTTCAGGTTTTTTTCTTCATTCTTCATAATAGGTGAGAAACACAACATAAAAATCTACTGACATCATAGAAGCTATTGTGGATAATTCATATTTTTAGAGACTCGAACACGTTCTGAACAGTCTTGAAAATCAATTCATATACAACACCATTTTTTCTTTAAAAATAAGACAAACAAAATTGTGATACAGCTTCTTATATCCAGTTGCCTTTCACTATGTTTTCTTACAGAAAAATCTTATGTTAGAATCTGGTGCACAGTAGTACACTTTTCCAGGGAAAGAATTCCCCTCCAAATATTGCATGCCATGAACTTTCTCTTACAAGTATTAAAGACAAATTTTAGGTACTTACAATAGGGAGGGACTGGTCTATAAGTCTGTAAAGTGGCATGCACACCTATGGTGCTATATAAGTACATAAATAATAATTGTAATTAATGTGTCTCAGCTTCCTGATCTGGAAAGGATTAATTAGTTGAGGAGGATTAATTAGATATTGTTAGCACAGTACTTTGAAAAGGTAAAGTACTATATATATCAGTGCTAAGTACTACTGCATCGTGATTTTCATGTTCTTTGTGCTATACTTAGTAGCTTACAAGTTCTAAGATTTCATTTGCTGGACTATTTGTGAAACTGGATGTATCTGTCTTGGAGACTCTGAGTCCGCATTGTTATGTTTGCATACAGTTTAACATTAAAGCCTTGTGTAAGCAGACCTGCTTCAGTTTATAATAGTTGAAGCCACCAGGGTCACATTGGCAACAAAATACTTCACAGGCTTCATGGTTGCAGACATCTGGTGTACAGTTTTATACAAATAAATATTACTTTGATGAAACTTGAACTAATACAAACTAAACAAAATGGTGATAAAGAGAATTCCCAAAGGGAGGAAAAAGTAGGTTTGAGTTGCAGGAGGTTTCAGAGACTTCCACGTGTTGTCCTAATAAGTATTAGATAACATTTTACAGTCACCTTAATGAGATGCTGTTTTTTTTTTACTTACGTGACATTTTCTACATCAAAATATAGGACAACAAAAGAGTTAATACACAAGTGAAGATAGATCTGTAACTCTACAATTACAAGCTTTTGCAGTATTCTGTGAAGCAAGGTGACTCATTTTAACCCTTCTTTATGTATAAGGGATAAGGATAGATCATATTTGGCTTCTTTTTTCCTTAAGTTAAATTAGATCATATATTCAACTGCAAACCACTGAATGCTTCCTTTTGCAGTTGCACATAGTCCTACAAAGCAGCACAGTCACTGCTTTCCTAAAGGGTGTATCAGAGCAAGAGAGTATAGAAATAGTTTCCACCAAATCCTGTATCTACAATCTAGATCTGAAAACTCACTACATTGGGCATTATCCTGCTACTCATGTTGATGTGGAAAGACAACCTGGGAAAGAGCTGCTGAATGACTTACTAAGTCAGTGGGAAACAATGATGCCAAACTAATTGCAACAGACAAAAGGGTTTCCTTGGTACCGTTGAAACAGCAGAGAGTATAGTAAAACTCTATTCATGGTGTGTAGATCACATCAGTGAATGTTAAAGGTAAGGCCAGTGGAAAATAACACTTTATTTCCATTTGGCAACCTAGAAATGCCATGCAGCAATTAATGAATAACTTGAATAAAGGCCATTAACACCCTGCATTAAAGCTTGAGTAAAACATCTTAAAGCATAGGCATAATGAGGCATCTGGTCTCAAACAGCTATCAAGAAACCCTTTGTGACCAGTGGAACAATGCCTCCTGAGGGTAATCCATCATGTACCAAAGCAGGTAGAATGAGATAATTCTTCAAGGTACTTGCCTCTCTCCACTGACCGGTGATGTCTAGGATAAACAGCCAGAGCAGATGTTTGTATTTTATACAGATGAAGTTGTTCAGTGTTACAAAGATATAACGATATCTGATGTTGATGGCAAAACTGCTAGACATCCTTTAGGGGAATTGCAGTAAATTAAATAATTTTTAAAAATTTCTATCACTTGCTCATACAGGTTGCTTGCATTCGGTGAAAATTTTGCTGAAATCAGTGATTACTCTACCTGCGTAAAGAATCACTTAGCTCCCTCAGACAGCATAGTATAATTTCCTGGTCTTCCTACCTGGCCACTGCCTTAGCTCCAGCTATGTCACTTCATGAATAGATTAGCTGCTTCTACCACTAAGTCAGAAGGAAACATGACTGCACCCATGAAACGTTTCAGCCAGAGCCTGCAGCTGTCTGCATAAACCGGTGCAATATAATGATATATGAGCAACATAAAGTCTGCCTAAATATACAAAATATGAATCTAGTAGTCAGTTAGTTCTCATATTTCCTCTAACTGATTTCATAAGGGTTTTTTTGTAAATATGCCCCTTAGGGACTGAAAGAGGACTCATGAAAACTATGAAAGAACGACTCATTGAAATGCCCAACTCAGAAGTTAGAACTGAACTGTGGTTTCAAATAAAATTATTCCTTTTCTTTCGTGCTCTGTTAGACACTGAGTATTCTGACTGCATGTCCTCATGGCTAAAAAGAAAAATTTCTGTAGGATTCTCAGTCCTATTCCCTGATTTCCATGCAATAAGAACACCAACACAGCTGTGGTTTGCCTAGTAGGAATTAAATTACATTTTTTTTCATGAAGAATCAGGCAACAGTGAATTGAATTCTCTGGTGTTTGGTAAAGTATGTCTGAAAACTGTATTTTTATGTGGGTGAGATAGATAGTCACAGTAACTGTCTGTATTTTTTGTATGTGTGTGTGTTCACGAAGAACTGAACTCACTTCCACGTTATCTAATGATGTGTAAGGCAACATTTTCACATCTCTTCTAGCAGCTCATTGTATGACACTAGATTTTGGCATACAGCAGAAAGTATGAGGAGACATGATGAGTGGTCATATCATAACATCCAAGGGTTGTTGCCTTAGAAGAAGCTAAGGGAGTATAAATGAAACCTTCTCTCCCAAGCACAGATTGACAATTCTTTCCCCTGACTGGTGTTTCACAGCATTCAACAAATCCTTACCTGATTTTGAATATTTCTTTCCATATTTCTCTGTCCTTCACATGGGCAACAGCCTTCTCAGAGGACCTTGACACTGCACTTGTCAGTCTTGCTGCTGAGATTTGGTTGAAGTTTTCAGTTGGCCAAGCAATGCAGGACACCCATGCCAGCTATCTCAAAAGGCTCAGTCTCCAAATAAACTGCATCAAATAATAAATAACAAATAATAAATCATTGACTATAATTGTTGATTTTAACCTTGCTTAATTTATGACCATCCATTTAATTAATTACCTTCTTTACAAACATAATTTCATCACATGTATTATCTCCACCATTATTTCAGTGTTTGACGGTTTGCTTTTATTTTACTTTAGATTTTTTTTGATCTAGTAGCTTTTCCTTGGTATCTTTCTAGAGATTTTTGATTTCCATCTCAATTTATTTGGTTTTAGTATTTTATATTTCTTCAAGCTGCTCATGCATGTTCATCCCTTATACAGTTAAGTTGACACGCTCTTTGTTTTGAAACCTCAGTAAGTTACTTAGGGTGATGGAAACGTTTAGCCTGGCCTCATTATGACACACTTCAGTGCCAGGGAGTCATATGGAAATTGTCTTAGTTTCCATGATAAGATTGTTGTGATTTATTTCAAGTTTTCCCCATTGATGTATACATGGATAGCAATATAGTTCAGACTAACTTCTTGGGAAGAAGATTTTTAGCTGCACAGAGATTATTCATGCACTTGTATTAGAGGAAGAAACACCAGACTCCAAGAGGAAAGAAGTCCTCTTCCTACATGGATATGCCACTGCCTCCTTCATGTAGTCCAGCTCGTACTGAAGACTTCATTGATTGCAAGTCAGCAATTACAATAGCAATAATTATCTAATTGGTAAAAGTATCATCATCTTCTCTTTAAGGTTTTGCATAGCTTTTAAGTTCCTGTGTGGGCTGTATTTAAAAATCCGTCATGAAATATGCAAATTCACAGGACATTTGCTTAAGAATGTCTCAAAATGAATTGCAAAGTTGCAAAACTCCATTTTCAAACAAATCCATGGAAACAATAAAAGCCAGCCTCCATTAAAATAGTGCTTGGCAGTTTTTTATCAGCATATCCTAAACCTGTGCAGCAACCGCCCACTTGAGGGCAGGGTCAAAGTGAATAACTGTCTGGTGTGGGAGAGAGCAGCCACTTCATCAGTGTCAACTTGTAACAAAAAATTGAGTTGTGCAGTGAAAATATCCGTCATCATCTCAGTCCAGATACTTATTCAGTCTCTTCTCGCAAAAATGCCCACCATACTTGAGTCATACTTTCAACTTGATTTCCAACCAATTTTGAACTCATGACATATATCGACCAAATCTGAGAAATGAGTTGGATCTAATGTCAAAAAATGTCATGAACATAGGCAGTTGAACAGAAGGAGAAGACCCTATAAATACTGACTACTTAAGAACAGACTTCAACATGAACTCAACCTTTATGAAAATGTAAGTTTCTTTATAGGAGAGGAGTACTGTTAAGAACATTTTTCTGGAGAAGTACAACGCACAAATATGTGGGAAAACAGATTTTCATTACACCACAGTGTGCAAAATGGCTTTTCATGTCTTCCTTTTCAGCAACTTATCACAACAAATGTAACCAGCTCACCCATTCTGTGGAAGGCAAACATTAATTCCCCTCTTTATAAGAAACAGATATGGGAACAGGCACCAAAATATATCCTGAACACCAGATTATGACTGAGATGATCTCCAAGTACTGGGCAGATTCCTCTTATTGACAGTGTAAGAAAAGGCAGATTACTATAGATCATCTGCCCTAGATGTCATTTCCTACTTCCATTCCCAATCAACATTGCATCTACAAACAGCCTGAGAAGAAGCTTTTATTTCTGTATTGAGAAACCGAGGAATTGGGACGCTATTCTGGTATTCAAAAAACACTCAAAACCACTCATCTCCTCTTTGCAACTGTAGATCTACAGTTGCAAACATTTCCAAAATCTACCTTCATGCCAGTGAGATAACTGAATTATTAAGCATGTGGTAGTGGTTGAAAAATGCTACGGTACCATTGCAAGAAAATGTTTGGTTACAGTTATACGAACCCTTATGGTGTATACTGGAGATCCATCCTCTTCAGTTATGGGCCCTAAAACACAGGTTTTACTCTGAACTAATCATCAATGCAAAATAAAAAACACTTTCAAAACGTGATTCCTATCTCATAGAACCATCGAATTATAGAATGGTTTGGACTGGAAGGGACCTTAATGATCATCCAGTTCCACCCCCCCACCATGGGCAGGGACACTTCCCACCAGACCAGGCTGCTCAAGACCCCATCCAACCTGGCCGTGAACACTTGAGAAGGGGCATCCACAGCTTCTCTGGGCAACCTGTGTCAGTGTTTCACCAACTTCATAGTGAAAAATTTCTTCCTAATGTCTAATCTAAATCTTTCCCTGCCCAACTTAAAGACATTCCCCCTTGTCTTATCACTACTTGCTGCTCCCCATCTTTTTCATAGCCTCCTTCAGGTACTGGAAGGCTACTATGAGGTCTCCCCGGAGCCTCCTCTTCTCCAGGTTGAACAATCCCAACTCTCTCAGCCTGTCCTCATAGCAGAGATGCTCCGGCACTCTGATCATCTTCGTAGCCCTCCACTGGATCCATTCCAACAGTTACATATCCTTCTTATGTTGATGATTCTAAAACTGGACACAATACTCCAGTAGGAGTCTCATAAGAGCAGAGTAGAGGGAGAGAATCACCTCCCTCAACCTGTTGGCAGTTCTTCTTTTGATGCAGCCCAGGATACAGTTGGCCTTCTGGGCTACGAGCATTTGCCAGCTCATGTCGATATTCTCATCAACCAACTCATCATATTAGGAAGGGATAAATCATACTATTTCAGAGGTTCCTACTTCTGTTCACTGAATCAACAAAATCTAGCAGTCTGGCTTAGCTGGGCACCTAACTCTCTTGTTGATTATGAAATGTGCAGTGTATCTAATTAAATCAGTAACATTTTTGCTATTTTTCGCAGCAGAAGCAGTTCTGCATTAAGTGTCCCAGTCCCCAGAAAGCATAATGAGTGAGGGAGCATTCTCTGGAGGTAATCTCTGCTTGTGACCCAGCAGAAGAAATAGCCTGAATTTCCCGGTCTGAATATTTCAAGAAGGGTATGGAAAAGGTGCAGAAATAGAGTTACTCTGTCTTTACAACACAAAAAGTAGAAACTTTTGCCTCCCCTATGGTAAGTATGGAAGCCATTCTCATTTCTTGTCAGTTGTAATAACATAAGGTTTTCCCAAACACAAATGTTTTCCCCTGAAAATAATAAGGTCTCAAGAGATAACAAAAGAATATGCCTTGTTTACTTTGCCATGTAGGTTCCAGAATGAGTACATCTATTTCAGTATTTTGCCATACAATAAGATACTTTGTGCGCCAATATTCCCTAAAGATTTAGGACTCTATTTCAAACTGTTAAATTGCCCAGGAAGTTGATATCACATATAGAGACTTTAATTTTTTCTACAATGAAGAAAGGGAGCTAGTGTATTTAATTTTGGAATCATATTTTAGTGAGAGCAACAAGGTTTCTATTGACCCAGTAGATTCTTGTCATATCTAATTTACTGATCCGGAGTTTTGTAAAAGCAAACATATATAAATGTATAAGCTTCATCTATAATTGGGAAGCATAGATAAAAATAATTTGACGTTGAAATTTACACTTAAGAAGTAGGGCACTTCATTGAAATCAATTTTTCATTATGTTGTTGAGATCAATAGCTACAAATAAGATATAAAAACTGTATTATTGATGTGGCACATGTCAGTATAAAATGCACAATTTTCTATAGCATTTCAGTGGAAGAATATTGTATTACACCATTTCCAACATTATACATATTGGTCTGTAGAGAATGCTTATTAAAATCAATGTACAGTAAACTACACTCAGAGATATTTTACAAAATAGAGAAAGGTCAGAGAATTTATGAAGGTTCAAAAGAAAGGCAAAAGAACCTTGGTGTGTAAGTATTTTTCTAAATGCCTCTTTGGTAAGGGAAAGTATGATCTCTGGACTTCTTGTCCAGAGTACCAACCTAGACTAAGCTTCTGTTACTCAGGCTCTACTTGAGTATAATGCTTTTGCTTGAAAGCAATTACTCTGATCAGATGGAGCATGATAAAGTCACCTTTGAGCTCCAAGATGTATTGGTGAAATGGTACAGCAGTATGTCCACCTACCTCACACTTCAGCCCTGCTGTTGTTCTTGGTCTAGGGTGTAGGTCTTGAAAAAAGCCTAGAGATGTAATGGTAAAGTGAGTGTGCAGACTCAGCTCAGGACAGGTATTGTGCTGGAACAACCCACATGAAATCAGAGTCAAGGACAGAACACTTACTGCCTACATCCCTCTCTGATCCAGACTTTAATACAGTTACCACACCAAATAGGCTTCACGATTCAAGGTGTCATTGCAGTCACTGGTGTCTTCCTATTACAAAATAAATCCAGAAAGATACGGAACTGGTAGTGTTGAATAAAGAACAAGGTGATTAACATGAGATTATTTATTTTTTTTCTTATTATTTCCTATTTTCAGAGAATCGTAAAATAATTTTGAAAGAGAAATGCTTTAACTTTGGAAAAGAGGCTGGTGGATATTTTCAACTAATGGAAGAAGCGCTGGGAAATTTGGAATTATTATTGGTAGAGGAACTGTAGAGGTTTTAAAAGGTAAGACATAGGAAGTATCATAAAATACATGGAAGAACAACTGGCCTCAGATAAAATTATGAAGAATCATTTCTGTGGAGGTAAATCATGTAAAGAACACAATCTTTAACACATACCTAGTTTCCAGTGAAAATACTCTTTAAGATTAAAACATTTTTGAGAAGCAGTTATTTTCTGCTTAGTTATTTCTTGCTTCTCTTTCCCCTCTTTCCCAACTCTCAGACATATTCCAGAGTACATAACAAATACTATGTTGAACAATTAATGAACAGCTTTAGCATTCACTGAATCAACAAATTTAGTAGCAAATAAGTAGACTACTTCTCTCTGGCAGTTCACATATCATAACCATAATTGTGTTGACTTAAACAATATAATCGTTGATGACATTGTAAATACAGTTTTGTTTCTTTTTCTAAGAGACTTTTTTTCTAAAGACACTGGAAAGAAGGATATTACAAAACCAGAGCAATTGAGGAAAACAGAAATTCTGGAGAAAATGGATCATTCTTTTGGACCTCATTCATTTTTCAAAAATATTCCACAAGAGAAAGTAAATTAAGCACAAAATGCGTGGATGCAAAGACAACAGTTCTTCATGGAGATGAAGATGCTTCAATTTATGAAGTGGCAACCCATAGATATATTTCCTTCCAATTGTAGTGTTTCTTGGCTCATACTCATAATTTCTCTCATTTTCAATTCAGCATTAATAAACAGATAAGACTAATTCTTCAGGTGATCAGTATAAACTCAACTGTGCTGTGGTTGAGTACTACATGCCCTGTGAAATTTGGATTTCATTATTTCTATACAAGGAACTGTGTCTCCTTGTGAAAGTCAAATATAAAATAGCTAATCTGTTCAATGACAATATACACTAGTAACCATACTAAAAACATACCTTAGTTCCAAGTGGGCGATACTTTGGCCCCAGTTTAGGCTTAGAGGAAAATTTGAAGGAGTAGGCATAAAATACAGGGCTTTATTATTAAAATTGCAACTAATATTTCTAGAAATGTCACTGTGTTGTCCAATTTAGACAAACTGGGTAAATATTTGTTAGACATTACACGGCCATCATTATCATAACCATGGTAAATAGCAAATTTTAATGCATTTGAAAATGTTGCCTTGTACATTGATTGAGGAACTAACAAGAATATTTGAAACAAAGCATAGATCGACATCACAGCAATTTTCATTAAAAATGAGATGATTTGTTTAGATGTGCCACTGTGAATGTTAAAAAGCAGCTCAGAGCAATTGAACATAAACTTTACTATCATTGTGCAGTAGATTTACCTGCTGAAGTGTTAAGATTTTTAAATGTTCAGCCTACACACAGCATGAGAACTGAATGCTCAGCTACCTTCTATCCCTCTAGGTCTGCCTGCTTTCAAGGCTCATTTACAGTCTCCTCCTTATTCCAGGATACAATTTTCTCTCTACTGTTTTCATTCTGTCTCTCCTTTTTAATCTCTTTATTTCTTTATCCTACTGCATTTTTCTCCAAAGATTTCGAATCCTGTGTTGTCTTTTGAAAATCCTTTGTTTCTAACGCTTTTGCACACTTTATTTCCCCTATTTTTGTCCTCTCAACCATTTCTTGCTGTCTCAGAATGTTTATTTTCAATATAATATTTCCAAATCTAGAAAAGCAAGGAATTCTATATGCATGATTAGAGATTGAGGTGGCACCACCATAGTTCCCAAGGCTAAAATGTGTGGATGAAAACCGTGGGCCCCCTGGAATCAATGGGAGTCATAGTTTTCAATGAGATTATGATTCTTCTTGGTATGATAATCAGTTTGACTTAAGTGAAGATCCTTGCAGTCTAGATTAAAACTGATCATTTTCTGTCTTAACACGTGCTTAACTTTGTCCATCTGAATACCTCAGCACAATCAGACATAGAGTAATGGAGTAGGAGTTTAACCTCAGCTTCCACCTCTTACGTCTTTTCATATACTTTGTTAATTACCTCTGACACAAGAGATACGGGAAAAATTATTCCACGTAACGGTTAATCACATAAGTGTTTCGTTATTTAACTTAAGTAAGCTTCTTAAGAGAAGTGAACTTTTATTTAGTCAGATGTTCTTTATATGTTGTTTTCTCTTTTAAGGTAACTGGAACCGAAGTTTTCTGGATTTGCTTAGAAATGTTTTGAGTTCTCTCTCCTTTTACATATTTAAATTGCTAATTAAGAGATGAACTCACTGTCAGTACTAAAGAGCATAAAGTATTAAGTGCCGTGGAAAAGCTTATAAATAAAGAGTATTTTGTTTAATTTTCAGTTCTAGAAGGCAACTTATTTTTAAATATTTCCAGGAAATTATACAAAATATTAGTATTGCACTTAGCTGTGAACCCAAAATCTTCATTTTCTATGAAGCCACTCTTTCAGCTGATTTTTATTTTGCTTACACAAGATATAAGGTATTTTAAAAAGTTTGCAGCCAAAATGAAAGACTACTTTACAATTTTTGGTTTTGAGGATATCCAAAATACTTCCCTTTCTTGATAAGGCAAAAGGAAGCAGACGTGCTGGATAGGAAGCATGATGTATAAGTAGGTCTACACAAAAACTTCTCAGTACTTGTTGAATCTTCTTCTTTCCTCAGAGTCAACATTTTTGTCATAGTCATGACAAATTTATGAACCATTGCAGAAGACAAGAAATTTAATATTCAGAGTCTGTATTTACCAAAAATGCCTACCAATGAAAGAACATAGTTATGACTATGTTCATTATCATGCCACCTGGGTGATATAATTGCAAAGTCTAGTACTCATAGAATATCACATATATTTTTCACTAAGTCATTATTCACAAGGTTTATCATGTATAAACATCTTTCATGAAATGGATATTGCCTTGTAAGTGGAACTAAACTTCTAATCTTACATTTTCAGAAAGAATGTTTTCTATCTGAATCAAAGGAAAGTATTATTCTTTCTCTTTAGTTTTGTTAGATGATATTGGACAAATAATACAAACATACATGCAAAGGCAGAATAAAATCAAAGGTGTTTGCAGCAGAGTTCCAGGAAAATGTGTATTGCACTGTGACAGAGGAAAACTAGGAAATATACAGTGAAATCTTTGATTCAACTGTAGGTCATACACAATCTTTAAAAAATGTATGAGTTAAAACCACATTTTAAAAATGTCAATGACTTATTTTCCTTTGCCAGTTTGACATGATTAGCTATAATCCATTTGCAGATTGCCTCTGAACAGCAGAAATCTGCTAACCTTTGGGGTAAACAGTATAGTCACTACTCTAAGATATAATGATCCAAACCATAACTGGTTTATTCCATGATTTTGACTACAGCAGACTCTGTGTATTCTGTTTCATCTCAACACACTAAAATTGCACCTGTTTAATTATGTTGTTATTGAATTATATGTCATTTCATTGGTTAAAATTCTCTTCCACTTAATGTGGAGCCAATGTGAGCCCCTGACAATTGTTGGTCTGGATCTGATCAAAGGATGGCCAAGCATAGGATGCATCAATTTCACTGAAATAGCTTTTAACCAATGTAAGTCTAACTTTATCACTTTTATGAGCAGGAAAATTATAGATATATATGTATGCTATTTTTCCTTTCCTTCTGTCTTACCTGTGCGTGCTACAGGCCGACCAAGAAACAGATATGCAGATATACAGAGGTCAGCTACTGCTCATGTGCTGTTTTGTTACTTCAAAAGTTTTCCTGTCGTCCCTCCCCAAAAAAGGGGAACAAAGGTAGTGGGAGTGTGTCCCCCCCTGCACTTCATTCTGATATTTACTTCACTGGAGTAAAACAAGAGTAATGTCAGAAAAGCAAAAGGATTTCAGTTAAAAGCTCATATTACTTCAAATCTTTGGGACTTCATCAACCTGTGCTTGCCTCTTCATGACAGCAGTTGAGAGCAAAGTTTCACTTCTACCATTACTCCTTCCTGATTACCAGAAACTGGTTCAAGTCTCAAGCATGAGATTAGGCCTGCTTCAATTGCATAGCCCTTAATGGATTCTGGTTCTGGGGTACTGCACCTCTCTTGGTGGCACAGAACACAATCAAATTAGACTTTAGTATTTCTTTGGGGAACATGGGAGACAGCCTTTTTTGTAACTCTAAGAAAAGTCAAGCTGCAGGATCTGTACCATGGTGTTAGCAAGGGAAGATTCATGCAGGTGCATAACAAGTATAAATCCATTTTCCTGCACTGGATGAAATATAACTTCAGTGGTAATACAAGCTGAAAGCAGAAATGCTGTTCTGCAGAGAAGGGGTCCTGGGCAAAAGGGTTTCTGCTCTGTATTCATCAAGCATGGCTTAATACTTGTCCCAATATTCAATTTTAAAAACTAGGGGCCAAACACTGTTTTCATTCACACCAGCGTAAATGTGAACACTTTGGTAGTCTCAGTGCTACAATAAATGAGATCAGCACTTACCAGAATGGAGTAATTTCTCCTAGCATTTCGGCAGCAACTGCTTTAAAATCTGTGGAGTAATACCAGTCTAAAGCCCACAGAAGGAAAGTATAATTAGCCCCTTATTGCTCACAATAATTTTCAAATGCATTCCTAAACTATGTGTAGGGTCTCTCAATGCCAGTATAGCTTGTCAACAACATTTTGGGACATATGTGACAACAAATGTCTAAACAGGTCTTCCCATACACCAGAGTCATTTTAAAAAAAAAGTATGTCCTTGCAAGAATTCTCTCCTGTATTTTAAACCCAAGAATCTTAATCCTCCTTTCAAAGCAGGGGAAATCAGGACGACTCAGCTAATGTCAAAGAGGTTAACTGGGGTAATTTTGTGTAATCTATCAAACAAATCAAAATCAGAGGGTCTATGATCTTCCCATGTATTTCGTATTCTTTTTTGATATGTCTATGTTAGAAAGAAAATAAAAACTCTGATAAACTCCAAGTCAGAGCACTTTTTCAGTTTCAAAATGCAGTTTCAAAAAGATATTTAACCATTCTCTTTGAAAAGCAATTAAAATATCCGGTGGAATACTTACGACTCAATTAAACACTTAAAATATTGAAAAAGCTTAGTAATTATACCTTTGATTTAAACACTAAATATGGCTATGTCAGAAAATACCTGCAGTCTCTATAGATTCCTGACAGGATTTGTTTTTCACTTTTGGTGAAAAAGCTATTCTTTGTAAAATATTCCCACACATGCCTAAGTTTATTTCTCAAAGCAATACCACAAAGGATATGACCTCTTTACTCCTAGTAACCTTTCATGGTGCTGAATTGACTTGGACAGTGGTGCCAGTCAACACAGCTTGATTTGCTATGGTAAGAATAAGATTATATCTAACAGACTATGTCATTTCCAGGTTCAATAGGCACAGATTTAAAACTAGTCCTCTCTTTGACCCTCTGGGTTCTCTTGAACTATTGCACCTTCTTTGACAATGTTTGTGAATGAATGAATTCATGACGACTCAAGGTTATTTTAATGATAATGGCAATGCGCTTACAAAGGGAAAAGGAAAAGGCTAGTAGTACTGGCACTAGTGCTTCTTCACCACAGCCGACTTCCTTTTTGACAGACTGACTGTGGAGTGAATTCCTGTTTATGGTCAAAGGCTGAAAGCTGTTGTGTGTCTGCAGCAGCGCCGCTGCTACTGATCTGTGAACATGACATGCCTGATAATATTGCATTGCCATGGCAACAACAAACACGGGGCAAAATTCTATTAGTTGGAGTGACTCACTGAGTCAAACAGATAATGTGATGGGCCTGGCCAACTGCCCAACAAAGGCTTATGTGAAAGTTGTGATGAATTAACTTCGCCTTGTTATGTCTGTTTTTTGTATAAATTCTCTTCTCGCTACTTATTAAGTCCTCATATTTCTGGTGGTTGCTCAATATATATATCCCTGGAAAATATTTCGGTAGCAATTAGCCAGTCTGATACCCAATATAGGGCTTACATTGCTTTGTTTTAGAGGTGCATTTTTTTCTTTTCTTCCTTTTTCTTAATTTCTCTGCAGGTGATTTATACGGAAAGACAAGTGCATTGTTTCTGTGAAAAAAAGATCCCAGTCCCATCCAAAATATCTGACAGTGTCTGAGAGGTGGGTGTGGCTTGGCACAGGGCTACATTTGCTTATATATTCATGCGAGCTTCTCTTTTAAATAGATATTCCACAGAGCTGCTCTCTGATCAGTACGAAAGAGTAAAAAGCCTATACCAGGAATCATCTGGACCTCACTTAAGTGTTTTAGATCAGTGTCATTTCATTAACTTTAACTGAAATGATCGGGGTCAGATTACATTCTCTTTCATCACCATAGAAGTCTAAAGTAGTATCTTTGACTCCTAGTCATTTCAGAGGAGCAATTAATACCCAGTAGTAGTCTGGGTATTTGCCCATGGACCTTCACCATCACTTCTAATATGCAAATGTCCAAGGCAATAGAGTCAAACGGCAGCTACCTGCCAGCAAAAATGAAGCTTTACCCAGCAGACAGGTTACTGGCCTTGCCTCCCCATAGCATCCCTGGCACAACCTCTTCTGTAGAGAAGTTCCCATATGAAAGGGCAAAAGGTCAAATCAGACCCTAAGGTCACAAAGTAAAGAAAATCAATGTAAGAGACCAAAAGACAGCAGGGGGCACTAAGTACTTGCAGCCCTTTATCATTGAAAGGGAAATTACAAATAAAAGTCTTCAAAATATGGAGCTTAAGTGCTTCAGCACTAGGTCTGATCAGGAGAGCTTGCAATTGTGGTACATATGGAGCAGTGTACTAAAAGAAAGAAAAATGTCCACAAAAACTAAGAATACATTAGTTTTCATGTTCAAAGGTCATGGTTCTCCTCTTCTGAGGGGAGGAAAAAAATCCCTGAACACAAAAGGCAAAAGATAAGAAAACAACCTTCTCTAAATCATCATACTGAGTTTAGTGGTTTTATGGTTTGGGGTGATCTCCTATGACTTCTGCTTTCACACACACACATATATGCCACAAGGTTAGACTGCGAGACTCGCTGTGTTTGGAGGACCTGAACATGGAAGATTGTATTGCTACTCCCCCCCTTTTTTTTTTTTTGTTCTGTATCCTAGAGATCTCTTATTAAGTCATACAGCTAGGATTTTCCTGCAGCCCAGGGAAGACTGCCACAAGACCTCCCACGCAGAGAGATTCCCAAGTTCGTATAGAGAACTGAAAGAAAGTTAATGCAGACATGGGCATAGTTAAACCTATGAACCTGGGATGAAGTCTGGTCTGCTGGCTTATCCACTTACTGCTCCTCCACTCTTCCTGACTAGAAGAGAAAGCTTTACAGGATTAAAAAAAAAAAAGAAAAGGTGGTGTGACCTTGGCCTGAATTGTACCTTTCGCACACTTTTCTGAAATATTCACCTTTAATTATCATTATCTCCTTATCTAGTTGGGAATTTTAAGGCAAAATGGAAAGAAATTAACCCACATAATTTTTAATCTCTTCTTACCAGAGATACCTTGGACAAAAGCAAAATATTTTGTTTGACCTAGAACCTGTTTTCAAGAAAAAATATCCAATCTTCATTTGAAAACTCAACCTGATGGAGAATGCGTGAGTTCCCAAAGCAAGTTCTTTAATCAGTCTCCTCTACAAATAAGCACTTCCCAGGATTATAAAATTCTTTCTGAAACTGTGCCACTCCCCAGCAGTGTAATATAAAATAGCCATTTTATCTGACCTGTTGAATAATTTGCTTGAAAATGTCCTTTCTGCCTTATGGCTAAGAGTCTGAGAAATATATCACAGCTATTTCACAAACATAGATTACATTAAATTATAACTATTTTTCCCTATTAAAAACAACTATATAAATTCAACTTCACTCCAAGCTGTCAGATAATGATCTTATCTAGATCACAAATGTGCTGAAATAAAGTAACCAGAGAAGAGTTTTTTTGAACCGCTCCTTCTTCCTCTAGGCTGAGAGATAAATTCATAAAAAAGAAAGTTCCAGCAGTTCTGACAGGGAGCCTCTCCTTTCCACCCCCACCTGCAGGCTCACCAGGGAATTTACAACTGATCCTAAAAACGTGTCTTTCTGGCTTAAATGCACACTAGTAGAAGGGGGTTAACAATTGAGACCTTGATAATCCTGTTCAGAGACCTACAACAGCATCAGCAGTGTTCTGAACTGTGGTGGGTTTTTTTTTAATATAATTAATACATTTTTCGAACATCGTAAATATTGGTTTAGCTAGTCTCTTATTTTGCTTAGTTTCTGAATGACAGAAGCTACTGCTCCATTTCAAGAAGAGGCTAAGGGCTCAGTGCTTTTGGCAGCTCCCATTAATTAACTGTGGGGACTGTTTTTAAACCAGGTTTCCCTGCCTGCCTTTCCTGCCGTCCTGGTTTTGCTCTTGTGAAAGCATTGTCGACATTTAATTAAGTTGATACAGCAAAGACATCTTCCTTTGCTCTCCTAAGGAAGCCACAGCTCCAGGACAGCAGTTTGGTTACCTGGATGGGAAGCCTGTTTGGTTACTTTAGTAAGTTAAGTTACTTCTTGTCTAACAAATTAATTCCAATTTAAAAAAAAAAAAAACAACAAAATCAAACCCAAAGACCACTCCTACCTCCCAGAAAAGGTTGAGTTATTTCCCTTTCAAAAATAGCCATCTGATTAAATAAAAACCATAACCACACTATCAGACCATTTTCTAGCCAGTAAATGATGGTTAAGCTGCAGGATGTAAGAGGTGAGTATATGTAGGCAGTCTGCCTGAACCAGAGGTGTTGCTGTTGCAGAATTACCACCACACCTTGTTTCATTGTTGAATGAGCAAATACCAAAACCCCACATTTATATACTGAATTTAGGGTTTCTCCTTTCCCAAACTATACTAGGAACAGCGTTGTTGGTTTTTTTTCATGTAGCTATTAGTTATTCAAACTTGCTGAGAGCACATGAGCTTCGGCCTTGAGCTCTTTTTGTTCTCTGTTGTCTTTTAGATCCTCTGGAATACTTAGAGGAGGCAGTAGGGATTGATTTTAGTAAAGATTATAAAACATGCATCACACCACTCCTCCACTGCAAAGTCTGTATTTTGCAGGGGTTCACCATACCTAGAAGGATTGGGACAGGATTTTGGGGTTTTTTTGTGAGATATACATGGCAAGGGAGAGAGATGACTCTCATTTATGAAAATGTATCCCTGTTTTGTTATATAATTGGAGATTATACACACAAGTATAATCAGGATGTGTTTCAAAATTACACAGAAATAATGCTACAAGATATACAACTAATCAGAATGGAAGAGGTACAGAGACCTTCCTTATAGATCCTTCTTCAAGCACCCTGCTAGATCTGTGATAACAAGGAGTGGAACAGCAGCTCCCACTCTTGCTGTTGGTGCTGTGACTACAGTGCCCAGTGTCGATTGGGAACTCTCAAGCAAATTAATGGCTCCTAATACATAACTGCAGCAATCCAGTGCCGGTTCAGATCCTTACTGCATTGTGGGAGAGCATTATCATCCTCTCCATTTATTGGCCACAGGAGAGTCACCCTGCCTGATCATGACCCGTAGATGCAAAGCTGAACATCTGTTAGATCCATGCCTGTGGCTGCTTTGGACCGTATACAACTGATCTGAAAAACAGCCTAGATAAGCTAAGTCATCTCAGCTCTTTATTGAGTATTTACCCCAATTTCAAACCAAACACCCTCATTTGAACTTCTCAGTTATATTTTTTTCATTTTTATAATTTTTTAATCTTTGTTCTTGGAATCTAACCTAGACAGAAGAAGACTCATGAAAAGGTGTGAAAAAGCTGTTCTTCCAATGAGGCAAAAAATGCCAGGAAACAGAATTCTTATATATAAAATTTGCAGTCTTGCCTAAGTAGGAACGTTAAGGCAGTTTTGAATCAGGTTCTGAATCCGAGTCTTATTTGAATACAATGTGAATGCTAAACTACATGTAGTTTGCTCATCAGTAGGTGAGAAGGATCCAAAAGAGAATAATTCAAAGCATAATTAAGAAACAAAAAGTTTCTGTTAATCAGTTTGTCTCCCCCTCACCCCAGGTTACATTTTCCCCAGCTGTTAATTAAACTCTGCCACAGTTACTAATCTTGGTGAACTTTTAGTAGCAGGGAAGCATAAGGTTACTTGTTATGTATTTTTGTGTGTACTGTCTGAATACACTTAGACAAGTTTGTTCCCTCTGATCCTCGTCTGTTTCTTCTTTGAATGCACACACATCCCTGGAAATTAATTATGCTAGAAGATAGCAAAACATTGGGCTGAAATACATTGTTTTAGTATGTTACATAGGATGTCAACAAATCAGATTTACTTGAAGCAAAACATGCCTAGAGCGATGTTTTAATATACTCCTTTTTTCAGAATTTCACAAATCATATGTTTTCCATTTTTTAATTAATAAATTATCAGGGATGCTCATGAAAGTCAGAGAGTAATAGCATTGCCTAAAACTAGACATAGTGTTGATTAGACATAGCTCTTATTTCTCCTGCAAGTCTGTCAGACAATGTACCTGTTACTGAAGGTAGCCTGTCCCCGTTAACCCACTTGGAAGTTGTTCTGGGGCAGATATACAGCTGAGCTGAACTGCAACAGATTATGCAAGTCTTCAGTGTATTTTAAACAGCTGGTATGGGGCAGAAACTGTCTTTTCTTTGCCAGTTCAGTCCCTTTCCCTCAGGATCTCGATTTGTGCCTTGGACTCCTGCGTGATACAAGAGCAAGATCAACAAAGCAGCTGTCTAAAGAGCAATCAAACTTGTATAATTTAAGCTACGTTCCGACCCAGTT
Organism: Dromococcyx pavoninus; assembly: GCA_033558185.1. Taxonomy (NCBI): domain Eukaryota; kingdom Metazoa; phylum Chordata; class Aves; order Cuculiformes; family Neomorphidae; genus Dromococcyx; species Dromococcyx pavoninus. The sequence continues at coordinate 962,139 of JAUMJL010000437.1, read as the reverse complement.
CTCAGAGATAAGCTGTTATCACACTAAACCCTGGTGCCAGCCCAATTTCAAAAAATTTCCATCTTGTCTATTTTTAGCTTAAATATAGTTGGAAAGATGAAGTTATTTTAATTTAAATACATTTGAAATACATAAATAGAGCAAAGAAGGCGCTGCGCCCAGAATAGCTTTACCATACTTGCAATGTTACATTTTCATTTTAATGAAAAATAACATTAAATAGATGGCAATATTTGCCTGTTGGGAGATGAGAACAATATAACCACAATATTGTATTATTCGGTGATGGTAAAAGGAGATTGCCTCCTTGGCTGTCTAGTGTGGTGTCTATTCTGTCATCTTCGAAAAATAAGAGAGTCCATTGTAGAATATTGTGGGATACATTCAGATGCAGTAGTCAGGCAAATCAAGTCACTGTCACTTGTCGAATACTAGATTTTTCCGTGATGCAAAGATCATGAAGAGGACTATGTTACATAACCAGACAAGGAAAAAGGTAGTGATGCAATTTTTTCATGCTCCCAGGAAATCATGCTACAGAGATTAGAGAAATTCATCCTGTGTGGTACACAGCTCTCTAATTCAATCTAGTAAGATAATCTTTAAATTACAAAGTGACAAAAAAGACAGAGATTTGTACACCTAAATTTTTTTTACATCCTTAAGGGAACTTGATTTCCAGGACAGACTGAACAATCTCTTTTGGAATATCTAATCTATTTAAGATGACCCTAGACAGAGCATCCAAGTGACTAGTCATTTTCTGAATGTTTGCCTATAAGAACATGCTTGATACTAAGTCTGTGATAGATAAGATTAATTGCATTGAAACTTCTTGTACTGTTAACATGACTCACACATTTGTGTTTTCTTGTACGGTTTCAAAATGTTTTCTGCTTTCATTAAACTTCTGATGGAAAAAAATCTGGGACATGATCTCCGATGTCTGATTGATGATCTTAGGAACCCAATGCCCTAATTCTCTACAAGCTGATGCATTTTTTCCTATTTCTTGCCATGCAGTTACTTTTCAGTTCTTGAGAGACTTTTACTAATCACTTGAATGTCACTAAGTACACATAGATACCTAGTAGTCTACAGCAGGCCTAAAACTAAACTTGTAGTTGATCTTGGAATGAGATGGTGGAATAAGTTCAAGGGACAATAGGAGAGCTCTTGTTTCAGTCTGTATTAACAGAAGACTCAGCAGTGGCAGAAGACAGGAGGATCATTCCATGGAATATGAACACCAAAATCAGAAGAATATTTCATGAACTAGGAACATGCAAACTAGGCAAGTATTTTGCATAAAAAGGATCTAAAAATCTAGACCTTCATAAGGATTTTGCCTGACAAGCACAATTCAATTTCTGTAGTAGTAATAATATTAATGATGTATCTGACTACATTGAGAAAAAATGTAGTTTTAGTATCATGTACAAAGGCTGTTGATTTATCTTAAAAATAAACAAAATGAAATTTTGATCAAGATATTGAATACATTAAGTCAAAATGTCTCTTCTTGTAACAGCTGATGATATTTTATGGATCCACTCACAAAAATATTACAGATACTTTAAAAATAAATATATTAAATACAAATAGACTTTATTATGGGAGGTAATTTTAAATATTTGATGATATAATTAAGTATTGTTAATGTTCTTTATTTTCAGATTAAAAATTCATACGGATTTTCATCCCTTTCATCTTTATTAGACAATGCGTTAGTCATAAATATTTGTTTCCTATGTTATAAACATTTCATGAACAACAACTATTTAAAATAATAATTTTAAAAAGCCTTCTCTTTTAATAGTAATGACTGCAGTGTATGGAGATATTACATTGTATGTGGTTACAGTGCACATTCTTTCATTATTTCTTCACTTCAGAAACACAGATGTAGGTTTTCAATTTTTTAAAAAGCTACATAATAAAGGCTGAATTGTCTTTAAATAAAAAACAAACAAATTTTCTCATGCTCATATTTGAAAAGAAAATCTCTTTTCCCTTGGGATTGTTTGACTACTTTGGTATGGAGGATCCTTTGGAAAAGTGCTCCAACGGCACTTAGAAAAATTCCTTGAGAAAATAATCTTTACACAAGGAACAAAGTGACTGAGAGGATCCTTTGCTATGTCAGGCTTGCAAAGATGTGTGTACAATATCGGTGCTACTTACACCCTAGAATCTGTAAGGAAATGGCTAGGAACAATTTGGTTAGTCTGAAAAGAAAGCATATCTCTAATAGGGCAGAGTTCTGCTAAATCCAGACCATCTCTAGTATTGGCTTACCTGCCAGTGACATAAATTAATTTAAACCAGGGACGAGGGGGTGACTTGCCTGTATGCTCCCTTCCCACTGAACTGCAGTTCAGGATTTTAAAAAGTGCAAGGAGGTAGCCTGTGTCCCTAATTTTTATGATTTTTTAAACTGTAAATTCTATATTGCATGTATTTATATTATGTAAAATCATTTGATTCTGATATGATTAGAAGCTACAACACACCTATTCCTTAAACTGAACCCTGCTACTTTCTTCAGGTAAGAGCTGATGTGCATAATAATTCTTTCAGTCCTTCATCAGACTCTTTTACAGTCTCTCCTCCCTTTCCCACATGGTGTAGGAGGTTTATCAGCCTCTTCTGTTTCACATTTGACATCTATCAGAGGTTTAATCTCTTAAGATTGCTTGGGAGCTCTGAAGGCTTGTCTAGCTACTGGTAGCTCTGGTGAATATTTAGGCAAAACTAATGGAAAAGCCCTACAGCATAAACGAAATTAAACTGTTTGTTAGTTATAAGTTTTCAAAGATTTTCATAGAAAGTGAGGGCATTTTTCTCCATGGAGGACCTTAGAAGAAGCTGTACTCTAGGGACAATTATACTGCCAGAAATGAGAGGAGGTTGAATGAACCTTTCTTTCAGTCCCACGCTGAGTGTATAGAAAAGGGACGCAAAAATTCTGTGAGTTTCCTTCCAGAGGTGTCCCAACAAGTCACCAAAGAATGGAAAATTTAGAAACTGTTTTCAAGGCAAGAACTAGTTGGAGTAAAGGTCTTCAAGAAAAACAAACTAGGAAAAAAGACTTAAAGCAAAGAGAGAAAAAAAAAAATGAAGAATATTATATGCATTTTAATTTCAAAGTCACTTTTGAAAAGAATTCTCCTGCTGTTATGACACTTTTTATTTTACTGTCTTGGGATGTTCCTACTCTCTTTTCTATTCACATTTTCATTTTTGCACTGTGTGTCCATGAAAGACAGGTAAGGGTAGGAAACTGAAAAAGAAAAAAAATATATAAGAATGAAAAAATTGGGAGGGGAATTGAAACATCTTTTTTTTGTTCAGAAAAGCAGAAAAAATGAAAAATAACATTTACGGTGATGTTTTAAAATAAAATCATAATAAACTTTTTGAACATTCTTTTCCTTTCAAAAGATTTTCACCAATTGTAGTGAATATTTTTTGCCTGGAGAAAAGAAATACCCCTAAATGAGACTTTGTATTTTTATTAAAAGATAAAATGTACAGTCTTTCAGATTTTCCTTGTTAGAGTAGAAAGGCTATGGCATTAACCACAAAAACATTCCTTCTAAATCCTTCTGTCCTCTCAGTTTACCAAAAGCAGAGATCAGACATTATATTCTCAGAATTTGGTTTGATGTGAACAATGCATATCTTGTATTCCTCACTGACTTTAAGCAAGTAATTCTGAATAGGGATCACCTTCCCTACCTTAGATTTTTAAGTCTAAGGTAGGCATCTAGACTTCTTTTATGGCCAAAAATAAAAGTCTCTAGAGGATAATCAGTCTCATCCTAATATCAGTGCCTAAAACAAGGTGAATGAATTATTTCCTGTAACATCGTGGGGGTTATAGACCTCCCTTTCAGATGCCACCTTTCCAGCTGCCCATACAGAACAGGTTTGGGGTGCTGGAATTTGACACTCAGGAGGAGGACAGTATTGCAGAGAACTCACCTGAGGAGGTTATTAACTTCACTTTGCCTGTCAGACAGGTCAGAACATCGAGTAAAAAAACCGAAAAGGAGGGTAGCTGCAGTGGGTGACTCTCTTCTGAAAGGGACAGAGGGACCTATATATAGACCAGACCCAACTCATAGGGAAGTCTGCTGACTTCCCCAAGCCCAGTAGGGGATATCGCTCAGAGACTCCCGGACCTAATTAAACCATCAGATTATTACCTGCTTCTGGTGGTCCAGGCTGGCGGTGATGAGCTAGCTAAAAGAGGGTCAAAGGTTGTTAAAAAGGAAATCCAGGAGCTGGGACGGTCAATGGATAGGGCAGGAGCACAGGTGGTGTTCTGCTCGGTCCCTCTGGTGGCAGAGGTGCATACTGAGAGGAATAAGAGAATCCATGCTCTTAATAAATGGTTTAGGGGCTGGTGCCGGCAAAGGAATTTTGGGTTCTACCATCATGGAGAAACCCTTACGGCACCTGGCCTGCTTGACCCAGATGGGTCTCGTTTAACTACAAAGGGTAAGAGGATTCTAGCCCAGGAGCTGGCAGGGCTTGTAGAGAGGGCTTTAAACTAGGTATGAAGGGGGAGAGGGGAGTAACTAGGCTCACCAAAGATGTTGCTGTGGAGGATGAGCCATCTCAAAGGGTGTCGTCAGTAACCCAACTGAAGTGCATGTACACAAACACACGCAGTATGGGGAACGAACAGGAGGAGCTGGAAGTCCTGGTTCAGCGGGAGAGCTATGACAAGGTTGCTATCATGGAAACATGGTGGAATGACTCTCATAACTGGAGTTCTGCCATGGAAGGCTACAGGCTCTTCAGGAGAGACAGGAGCAAGAGGAGGGGTGGAGGAGTGGCCCTCTATACTAAGGAAACCCTGGATGCGTTGAAGTTGAGATCGGTGATGACCAGATTGAGTGCCTATGGGTAAGGGTCAGAGGGGCAGTCAAGTCTGACCTCCTGGTTGGAGTATGTTATAGACCGCCTGACCAGGATGAGGAGGTGGATCTTCTGTTGTTTAAACAGCTGGAGGCTGCCTCTAGATTGGCTGCCCTTGTTCTTTTAGGAGACTTTAATCTTCTGGATATCTGCTGGGAACTTAACACTGCCGAGAGGAGGCAGTCCAGGAGGTTCTTAGAGTGTATTGAGGACTGCTTTCTGTCGCAGCTGCTGAGTGAGCCTACCAGGAGTGAGGCTCTCCTTGACCTGCTGTTTACAAATAAAGAAGGGCTGGTGGGTGATGTTGTGGTCGGAGGCTGTCTGGGGTGTAGTGATCATGAGATAATTGAGTTTTCTGTAAACAATGTAACAAGAAAAGGCAGGTACAGGACATCGATGCTGGACTTTCGGCGGGCAGATTTTGGATTATTTAAGGAACTAGTCAGGAAAGTACCCTGGGAAATAGTTCTTAGTGGCAAGGGGGTCCAGGAAGGCTGGATGCACTTCAAGAATGAAATCTTGAAGGCGCAGGAGCGGCCTGTCCCCATGTGTTGTAAGAAGAGTCGTAGGGGCAGACGGCAGGCCTGGATGAGTAAGGAGCTTCTGAAGGAGCTAAGTAAGAAAAAGAGCATGTATCGCCATTGGAAAGAAGGGGACGTAAGCCAGGTCATGTTCAAAGATGTTGTTAAGTCGTGTAAAAAAAAAAATCAGGGAAGCAAAAGCCCATCTGGAGCTTAAAATGGCCACTTCTGTTAAGGACAATAAGAAGAGCTTTTATAAATATATCAATGGTAGAAAGAAGGGCGGCAGCGACCTCCACTCCTTGTTGGATATGGAGGGAAATATAGTAACCAAAGATGCAGAGAAGGCTGAGGTACTTAATACCTTCTTTGCCTCAGTTTTCAACAGTAAGGACGTCTGTTCACTTGACAGTTGGTCCTCCGAAGTGGTTGATGGGAGCAGGGTGCAATATGGCCCTCCTGAAATCCATGAGGAGGAAGTTAGAGATCTGCTGAGCCACTTGGACCCTCATAAGTCTATGGGGCCGGATGGGATCCATCCTAGGGTGATGAGAGAATTGGCGGATGAGCTTGCTAAGCCACTCTCCATCATCTTTCAACAGTCCTGGCTCACCGGAGAAGTCCTGGAAGACTGGAAGTTGGCCAATGTGACGCCCATCCACAAGAAGGGCCGTAAGGATGATCCAGGTAATTACAGACCTGTCAGCCTGACCTCGGTCCCGGGTAAAATTATGGAGCAGATAATCCTGGGTGCAATCATGCGGCACCTGCAGAACTGTCAAGAGATCAGGCCCAGCCAGCATGGGTTTAGGAGGGGCAGGTCCTGCCTGACCAACCTGATCTCCTTTTATGACCATGTGACTCGCCTGGTGGATGAGAGGAAGGCTGTGGATGTGGTATACCTGGACTTCAGCACAGCCTTTGACACTGTCTCCCACAGTAGACTCCTAGAGAAGCTGGCAGCCCGTGGCTTAGATGGGAGCACTCTGTGCTGGGTTAGGAATTGGCTGGATGGCTGAGCCCGGAGAGTGGTGGTGGTGGTGGTGAATGGTGTCTCATCCAGTTGGCGGCCGGTCACCAATGGTGTCCCCTAGGGATCGGTGTTGGGTCCGGTCCTGTTTAATATCTTTATTGATGATCTGGATGAGGGGATTGAGTCCATCATCAGCAAGTTTGCAGATGATACCAAGCTGGGAAGAAGGGTTGATCTGTTAGAGGGTAGGATGGCCCTACAGAGGGACCTGGGCAGACTGGAGAGATGGGTTGATTCTAATGGGATGATGTTTAATAAGTCCAAATGTCAGGTACTTCATTTTGGACACAACAATCCCATGCAGAGCTATAGACTGGGGACAGACTGGCTGGAGAGTAGTCAGGCAGAAAAGGACCTGTGAGTGCTAGTTGACAGGAAGCTCAACATGAGCCAGCAGTGTACCCAGGTAGCCAAGAAGGCCAATGGCATTCTGGCCTGCATCAGGAATAGTGTAGCGAGCAGAACCAGAGAAGTTATCGTCCCCCTGTACTCGGCACTAGTCAGACCTCATCTGGAATATTGTGTACAGTTCTGGGCCCCTCAGTTTGGGAAAGATGTTAGGATACTGGAATGTGTTCAGAGGAGGGCAACGAAGATGGTGAAGGGGCTGGAGCACAAGTCCTACGAGGAGCGACTGAGGGAGCTGGGGCTGTTTACTCTGAAGAAGAGGAGGCTCGGGGGAGACTTAATTGCTCTCTACAACTACCTAAAAGGAGGTTGTATTCAGGCAGGAGTTGGTCTCTTCTCTCAGGTGACCAGTGACAGAACTAGAGGGCATGGACTCAAGCTTCGTCAGGGGAGGTTTAGGCTTGATCTTAGGAAAAAATTCTTCACTGAAAGGGTGATTTGCCATTAGAATGCGCTGCCCAGGGAGGTGGTGGAGTCGCTGACCCTGGAGGTGTTTAAGGGGAGACTGGATGAGGCACTGAGTGCCATGGTTTAGATGATGGGTTGGTGTTGTGTTGGGTTATGGGTTGGACTTGATGATCTGAGAGGTCCTTTTCAACCTTGTGATACTGTGATACTGTGATTAAAGAGAGCATAGGTTGATTTTACAAGATCAAATGTCTGTCTTTTAGTTAACTAAACTTAGGCAAGATGACACCCACTCATAATTTCCCTGTATCTCAGTTTCCTTCTCTGTACAAAAAGAGATCATATTTCCCTGCCTCCCTGGGATGCTAGATGCCTAAGTTAATTAAGTTTGTAAAGCAGGTTGCATTTGTTGGATAAAGGCGTTACATAAATGCAAAGCATGACAGACAGACTGATTGATTGAGTTAGATAAGATAGATATTGTTTAGCATGCCAAAATAGTATGGATGCCAGATGATATTATCTGAAAAATTCAGAATACAGAAGTCAATGAGGTCTGGGCTGAGTTGAGCCACATAAGGTTCTCCCATCAAAGGGATAGAAGGTTTTGTTATACCATCCTCCAAACACAGAGGAATTAAAAAGTTTGCCCATTTTTGTTATCACCCTTAATTTGCTGGAGTTAGAGAGGGAAACATTATGAAAAATTGGTGATTTTTTCCTGCTTGTGCATCCCTGAGGTCATTGTTATGCACTGTTTTAGAAAATGTAATGTATTTCTTATTCTGTGGACACAGCGGATCATTGTTCTTTTGATGTTTTGTCATATCTGGTGTATGAAGGGAATGGTGATTTCAGCTGTGAAATGTAAATTTCACTTATGGTGCTGATGGTGCCTATAGGATAATTAAATATGCATTGTACGATGTCACACATAATTCATAATTGTGTATATAAAATTATTGATGCAGTAAAAGACCAGCAAACACAGAATCATCACATGATACTAAAAAGACTATCAAAGAGATTAAAAAGATACTCAGTGAAAAAAAGAAAAGAAAAACGAAGCTGTGCATGAAGATGGAATTAAAAGACAAAACCTAAAGTTTCCGTAGCGTGTATATCTCTGGAGACAACAGTCAAACAGTCTTAGCCAACAATCTGATCATTTCCACATGGCAAAGGGACACAACGGAAGCAGACAAACATTTGTGTTGCTCCTTGTTACTGTTTCATGGCAAAAATGAAATTATATCTGTGTCTGCCACAAGACTGTGAGGTTTCTCCCCAGTGAGCTCAACAACAAATTGCAGTCAGATCCCTGCATTTGACGAAGTTGTCAGACAACTAGAGACCAATATGGTTATGAGCATAGAGCAGTTCTTCATACATACACTGGGCACAAAGAAATATTAATAAATAATGTAGTTAAATGGAGGAAGCCCAGCAGAACTTTTAATTAGAGCTATAAATTCATTTTCCATTACATTGAGCCTTTTTATTGGTCTTGGAATTTTTGGCAACTACTTTGGATTTTTCTTGATATATTTTTGTATGCTTACATAAAGTATGAGGATAAAACCTAGCTTACCCTAAATATTCCCTATTTACATCCGCAGATGCACCACTGTACTTGTATTTCAGAATTTAAAAGTAACATTGCTGTAGCTAATGCTGTAGAGTGGATTGCACCCTCCACCAACATCCAGGAGGCGTTCACAAGTCATTCCTCTCACTCAGCTCTGTATCTGATTGAGAAATGCAGTAGGTCGCTGAACATTGTTTCTGATCTCTGATTTGGTAAGAGATCTTTTGGAAATAGAGAAAAGGTGAATGATAAACATTGAATAGCCTGTGGCAAGCAATGAATGACGCACTTCTGGCCCATCTGCTTATGAGAGTAGTGGAGGGATCTTGAGATTTGTGAAGTTTTGAAGTGTTTCTTGAATTAACTTACTGTTGCCTGGATACTAATGTGAAATGTCTAGTATGAAGCAGTAAATAACGCAGAATCATTTTGTGCATTTGCAAGTGTGTAAGTTATTTTTAATTATTATTGCCTGTTCTGCTCTGTTGCAGATCCCTTGCTATTTCCTGTGTATTAAACAATGACAACAACACACTACTGCTAGATTAAAGAGATGAAAACAGATTTTTTTCATTAAGGCTCAAAAGCTAAAGGTTAGATCAGGCACCAACAGTGAAAACCTGAACCTCTTGTAATGAAGGGTAGAATATCCTCTAGCATTCGCATGATAAAATACATCTCGACTGCACAAGAAGAGCTGTGGAGGAACGCATTTACAATAACCATAGGGACAGGTACAATAAAATGTTCAGCTTCTTCCAAAGATGTTATCAAAAGATTCTTATCCAAGTCAAGTACAATCAGAGAGCTAAGCATGGGAGACTTGTGCATATTCCAGATGACTTCAGATAGGTGGAGAGTAAACAATATTAGTCTCTACGATTTGAAGTGTTCATTATGACTACTACTAGTCAATGGTAATAATGACCTTGCAGGAAAAGGTGTGTACGGTTTCCGCACCATTCAAAAAAGAAAATATGCAAGCAGGCAGACAAGCATTTAATCAACCTCAGAAACAATGTATAGAGGTTCATACTAGCTTTCTGCAAGCACACAAAATCCTCTGCAACCAGACAATGTTGCTCTATCATTTACGTTTTGAACATAAAGTACACCAGCTCTTTATAGATCTGTATGGCTCATCACCACAGTGAAATATGTATATTTAGTAGCAGTTGCACAGCACTAGTTTGGTCAGGAGATTTTTACTAAGCTCCTGAGATCAAATTGAAGGACCTTATTAGAGGATTATTGCAACTGTAGAGATTTGACTGTATCTACCATGATTTATGGTAGCTGACTTTCTGTGCATGTCGTTCACTAGGCTCAAATGTTTCTTACTCTGTAATAGCTCAGGAAGTTTCTTTCATTCCCTCATTTTCAGGACGCATTACTCTGTCAATATTCCATGCCATTGCAGATTGCATTTACCTGAAAAGGTCGCTACGATCTACTATGGCTTTTATATATCAGTTGTCAAATAATAGTTTTCTTAGGGAAAAGTTAAAAAGGAAAGATTTTGGCTTTTTTTTATGAATTACACCAACCCTCTTTAAATTCAAAGAAATGCTATCCACTCTACGAGATTGTCCACAGTCTTCAAAGAAAGAAATCTTCATTTTGAAACCACCAAGCACAGTGGCACTTGGTTCTAATTGGAGCTTCCGGGTGTTCTCACTCTCATGAGATGATGATAATTATAGGTGTAGTACACAAAAGGTCTAAAACCAGCTCACAGTGTAACGTCTTGTGAATAATATTTTATTAGACAACAAAGTGTAAAATACTTTGCAATCATCAAGACTCCACTGCCTTACAACATTAAGGACTACTGTCATTTCTAGGTGAAGTTTGTTGTTCATATAGTGAACATCGTCAGTAAGCAGATTTTTACACCCACCCATCTCCCTTGCTTTGGTGCACTGGCTTTGTAGTGTTAGTCCCCATAAGCTGTTGGTGGTGAGACATGCTCATGTAGAGTTCCCTGCAGCAACCATTGCCAAAGAGCAGCTGAGAGATTTATAATGATTCACTGGTGCACGATAGCTCTAATGTCCTCTTTCTGTTTTCAGTCTTTCAACATTTTCATTTTCTGACATTCCAGTGCCAGGACTGTTTTGTTCATTTTTTCCTAAGGAAACAGTCTTTATTGTTTAATTGAGATATGAGAACAGGACAAAAAGTATTCAGTACATGTTTCCTTAGACCACTCTGTGTATTTATATATATAAAATTAAAAGTACATATATGTACTTATATATATACATGCATATTAATATGTATGTGTGTGTATCTACCTCTATCTTTAACTTGGTATAGGTATGTGTATAGTGATGGAATAGTAAATCATGGCTTCTACCCATCCTCACTACCCTCCAAAAGAGACACGTTCGAAAAACAACTCAGCTATCCGAATTTGCCTGAGGAGATTTTCTTCCCTCTCTCCAGTTCTCCCCTCCCCCTAGGTAAACCAAATATATGCCTTTTTACACTACCTCCAAGCGTGCTAGCTCAATGACAAGGCAAAAGCTTTTTTTCCAAAAATTCCATTTAAATGTTTCAGAAGTCTTTAGCTCCATTAAGTATAATGTACTTAAGGGAAAGCACAGTTTTACCTTAGAAGTTTCACTGTCTCTCATTCTATGGTGCTGCTTTTTCTGATTATGTTTCCCCAAGCACAGTTTAAGGTATAGTTTGAGTTCATTTGAACTATAATATATACTTTATAGAGTACATAGAGTTTTACTTACTTTTTCTTAAACCATACTTTATGAGGAGTGGCAAGAGGGCAGAACTAAATCACAAGATATTGTACAAGCGATTATTAAATGAAAGAGCTTCAATAGGGTTTTACTTCTTTTTATAATAAAAGATGTTGAAACTTTCTACCTGGGTATCAGAGAAAGTCCTTGCTTGCATCCAAAAGTCTGTCTTGCTCTCTGCAATAAATTAACTAACTCTTTCTACTGCAATGGTAGCATCTACTATTAACAACCTAATCAGGCTGCAGATCTAATTTTTCTGCTCTTTAAGACAAGTAACATTGTGTTTATCTGGGGCTACATCACCTTATATCAGAAATCAGTCTAATCTTCCAGCCCTTCATTTGAAACAAAATTAGCATCTCGACACAAAGAAAGAGCTTGTTTTAAGCAGCATCCCTGGTTCATGCATGAAGTTTGTAAAGAGCTGATCTCAATTTAATATACACTTGGGTAGGCCATCCTGGCTGTGCAAGATACCACGCCTGCCTTCTCATGTAGTCTGAAGTGTGGGAGGCTGGCATTTCCACCCAACATGCACAAAAATATCTGCAAGAAATACAGAGAAGGAGAAAGTTGTGAAATGTATCTCAAGCACATTGCAAATAACTCATATATAGTCCTTATAAAATATAAAAATGAAATCCCATATTATGCCACTCTGTATATTTCAAATAATTTTGTATTCTAATTATCAATATAAATCACAGAGTTTGTGCTGGTCACACCTAATTTATGAACTGCATAGGATAACAGTTAATTGACTTAGTAGTTAATTCCCCCTTGTGTCTTCTCCAGTGATATTCAAGTATTTCAGCCAAGACTTTAATTGATTTCCATAGTAGCCACTCGTTAATAGGATAATTTGTCAATACAATAATAAAACAATAGTTCCCGTAGCACTGTGAGTTCAATTTATCAGGTAACAAAGTTAAGGCTGTTTTCATTAATTGAAGGCAGCTGTAGGGTTTGCAGGATGAACGATATAAATCTCGATGGCATTGTGGAAAACTAGGTCAGAGGGCAGGGGAAAATTAGTTAAGCATGATGGACCAACAGTGACCTGTACAGGTGTTCAGGCTCGCTTTCAGGGCATCACTTCCTCTGTTCCTATTTGGCTCCACAAAGCCCATAGGTCAACATGTGTTCTCTTATGCCTGGTTTGAATTAAAAGCCAGTCTAGAGCTGCTCGCTTCCAAACTCCAGATAATATTACCTATTAAAAGTACAACATTTCACAATGTCTTTATGTTGTCATTTTTTTCCCAAGGAGCTTTGTTTACATCAGTAAGTGGCTTTTGATTCTTAAAATAGTAGACTTAAAGTAACATTCAAATAATCTACAAAGGTGAAAAAAACAGTATTACAAAGGGATAAGTGCTATTCATGAACGCTAGATAAAGGGAAGACTGTAGTGAAATAAAATATCTATTGAAAACCAGCCCAATTGATACAAATGTGTTCATCTATCACATGCAAGCCCCTACAACACTAACAGTGGAAGCATTTTTCCCACTATCAAGCTTTTTAAAGTAATCTTTCCCATCTCTTGCTTTCAGCCTTGGATATTTTTCTCTGTACTATACAACCTTCTGTCTTGTGATGTTATTCTATATTAACAGAAAAAACATAAAAAGCACAAAAAGTTTGCTAAAAGATATTACTTCATATTATAATGATTTAACTTCAAACTCCAGTTTCCTTAAGAAAGAGAATACTCTGGTCTGACACCATAAATTCTGTATTTTGAGAGTTTACTGTATTGATACATCAGGCTGAAAATGCCAAAGACATTTGTTTGATCTTGGTTGAAATGAAACACCTTCAGCTACATGAGACACAGCTCCAACAAGTAGCTCAGCTTTCATGATGAGGAAAATAAAATAGCCTTACTGTAGTGAGTAGGACAAGGGTAGCATTCGCAGAGTGGGTGTTTCTGTGCCATAAGAAGCAGAGGGTTTGCATACAGAAATGTTTCAGAGGGAGGCCACGGATAAAGTGACATGCCTTCAGGGTTTCTGGTATAGAGTTTTAAGAGATCAGTCATCACAGTTACTTTCTGAGGTGCACTGTGATTGCAGCTCCCTGGTTGATTCAAGAAACCATAAAAGCAGTGGTATTTATGAGTGTAAGTATGTGTATATGTTCACCTATGCATATCCTCTGCTGTGGTGGTGGAAGTGAACCTGAGTGAGGCTTTACCTGCATATGGAAACTCCTGACTGATGGAAGTCCCTGTGCCTCCCTTAGATGAGTCTTGGAAGCAGCTGGTTATACAAGATGATTTTTCTGGCTCGTCACAGTGCACTTACCTATCTCTCTCTAACAACTGACTTCTAGACTTTAGAGTTCAACTTTTATGTATCTCATCTTGGGGCTTTGAAGTGGTGCATGACCGTGTTTGTTAGCTGTATTTCTAATTTCTCCTTATCGACATCTTATTTTGTAAACACAGAGGTAATCAGAGCCCAGGAAAAACTGAAATCATTTTGACACAATTTGACAGAATTACTTACCTACAAATTCTCAGAATAAGGGCACAGGAACCACAGAAAAAAAAAAAAATTAAAAAGGTAATGTAATGCTTAATGGTTCATATCTTCAGCAATCAGGCTCATCTCAAAGAAAGCTTCTTTGTTCAAGAAGTACAATGAGGTTTAAAATAGGAATTTTGCTTCACATTTTTAAGAGATATTTGGTTACCCAGCTGATTCATGGCAATGATGTCAAAGCTCAGATTGTTTGCTGGTGGGAGTTTCATCTTAACTTGCTCAGTTACATTGTTCACTCTTAATCTACCATTCAAAGCAGTTCATTTCCAATACTACAGAACAATATTCTTTTAAAGTTAATTTGTCATCTCAATTTTGTCTTTTCTCTCTTTACATAAAAGAAAATACACCAGGAAAATATTGTAATGTTCTTTGCTTGTTTGTATATTTAAGTGCTTTCTCCATTAACTGCTCCTTGCAAGGAATAAAATATCTCTTTCACTTGATATATTTTTCTCACTGTGGAAATGAACATTCAGGGACTAAAACAATGCTTTCTATTTTCCTGTCAAACACTAACAGCACCACGACTAAATTAAATCTTACCTCAATACCATGTAAATCAGGCATATAGAAAGAAAAGGTAAAAAATGAAACCCTTTTCATATTACAATAATTTAATGAAGATATCCTTAGGTAACAAAATGCACAGAGAAAATCTGATCTGACAAAATATCAATATCAAATTTTATCCTTTTTTGCACAGTAAATATAATAATAATGTGATGTAATAATAATTTATAATGTATGTGTACATATATATGTGTATATGTAGAAAAGCTGTGTGAAATATTGGCTCAGATCCCCCAACTACTTTAAACCAAAGCAGAGGTTTTGTCAGTGGAACTATATGGATTTATATCAAATGACAAGAGATATATAGATAATTGGAAATCATTTTTTACTTCTGTTTTATTAAGAACAAAATGTTTGTGCCAGCAGAATTAAATATGTTTTTTCATGGGTCTGCAAATCTACTTATCTATAAAGGTGGGAAAATTTGTGCTGATTGAAAAAAATATTTCCTGAAGCCTTAGAAGTTAAGTTGTTCCGTTTGCTTAATTTCTGAGAAAAATCACATGTATTAAGGTAAAATGCAAATATTGCTTACATCTTTTATAGTTAAAATCACTAGATTCTGATATTTCTAGTAATGTGGTTTTGTAAAATTTTATCAATACCACTGCATTAGAGAAGCTACTGAAACCTTTTCTCTGTCACTTAGGAAAAAATGAAACAAATATTCTGAGCATTTCTTGCAGGATTGCATGGTATAAAAGTTTATGCCTAGATTGTATGAAGGGACAAAAAAAGTACATATTCAGAGAGACAGTACACAGAAGTGAAAGTAGCTGAACTTCTTGCAAACCACCCTCAGTTGTGAAAAGAGAGAGAACAGCGGCTACCATGTGGCACCAAACCTAAATATATATTATTTTGTTCCTTTTCGTTAAGACTGCATAGGGCATAAGTTGTTTTCAAGCATGCCTCGGACTCCTACAGCTCCAGCTGTCATGTGTAATTAAACATTTGGCCTCCACAATTACTCTACAGTGTACATATGCCAGTATTTCAAGCCTGGAATATGCATTTCAAAGAAGAATAATTCCCTGGAAATCCTAAATTGACAGGAGCAAAGACAGCCTGAAGGAAAGTAGTCAGAGAAAACTGTAAGGTCGGGATCTAATGATTAAAAAAGAAACTTCAAGAAGAACTTCAACCCTTAACTAAACCAATGGGAAAAAGAACGACAGTTGGCAAGCAGATTTCTGTGTAGGGATCCTGATTAGGGAGCCTCTTGGGTTAATTTAATATTATCAGTGTTGTTCACCTTGCTGTACTATGCCTTACCATTAATACCATTTAAACAGATTTCTTTTTTCTTAAAGCATATTTGGCATGATTTATTTTCCACGAATACTGATCATGGCAATACTAAATTTGATGATTCATATTGAATCTGAGATTGATTTATCAGCAAAGAGACTTGGATTTTTGGGTTAGTTTTTGGTTTTGTTTTTATCCCATACTGCTCCACATGTTTACATTTACTGAAGGTTCTGTTTCCCGAAGTAATGCTGAGTTTGCATTCCTTTCAAGAATCCTCTTTTCAGCATTTTGTATGAGGATCATTTGTAAAGAAATAGCTAAAGATCCTAAGATTTCTAATGTAATTTTCAGAGCAATGGGTATAGAGAAATCCAGATGATTTAAAATAGACAAAAATGAAGTTAAGCAGTAATAAAAAATGAGTGAATAAACTTCTTGTTTACAAAACTAGTTTTCTGTAGAGTGTCTCTGGGGTCCAAGAATATGTTTTACACCCTTGATCATATCTTTACTACCCTGTAAATGTAAATGTCTGTGAATCTGGTCCAAGGGCTTGAGGCGTGGAGAAAAACTTTGAAAAAAATTGAGCAATCTCCTATTAAGACATGTGAAAATGCACGAATTTGCTTAAAAAGATTAGCCATTTAATTCTGAACTCGTTCACCATCGGTTCCCTTCTGTAGAAAATTAAGCACTTCCAGTGTACATTGCACTCAATGCATCATATACTGGAATTGTTATGCTTTTTTATAACTATAAAGAATTATTCATCAATAAAAATTCAGAAACACACTCTAAAAGGCAGGTAAGTATGACTAGAGCAGACTTGGATACCTACATCTGAAATATCTACATTAATCTGGGATGAGTTCCTACTTGTTAGGAACATTATTTTCTTAATTCTTTCCTTAATGTCGCTTACCTTTAGAGTAAGTGACAAGAGGGACAGGAGAACTCCTACCAGTGGAACTGTATCAGTGACAATTGAGAATTACCCCAAAAAGGCACTTGTCAACCATGCTAACTTGTTGGTAGTGCAGGCATCCCAGCCCTTATTCCAGTTCAGGCTCTTATCTTTAACTGAAGGTAACTTACTATCTTAATAAAATTTTAAAGTTCACACCATTGTAAGGTGCCATGGCATGACAGCAAGCTACAATGCCTGTCACTGTGAATGATGGAATGAAAATGAATTCATGTGAACCTTCATGCACAAACACACATACAAGAAAACAATATTTTAATGAAGCTTGGTATTAGGCTCCAGCCCGCAAGGGTTTTATGTTGAAAAAGCAACTTTGGCAAAGAAGCAACAGGAACAAAATATGACTGAATCATCAACTTCACTTCAGCCATATTCAGTAAAAAGTATGAGTAAAGTCAAACTAAACTGTGTGTCACTTTTCTCATGATTTTTGATTTCTCTTCAAAATCCAACTCTACCAAATCTGAAACTGTTGATAAGGAGCTGAGTACAACTTTTCCTAGCTAGAACTGATCACCTAGGCACTGACTTGGTACATAGGAGCTATCAACTTCATTGACTTTAACTGCTAATTTCCATATTTCTTTTAATAGATGCTTCTGTCACAGATTATTCGGGAAAAGAGGCAGCCTACATGTAGATTCTGGCAGTGACATTAGCTTTGAAGTACTGGCATGAGAATTGTCCTTCTAGTTAAAAACAGAGGAGTAACTCTGAGAGACAATGGATCTGTCTTGCTCTTACTCAGCTCTTCCCATAGCAATTCTGCTCCAGCTAAACTTGGAAAGGTCTTTTCTCCTTGCATTGAAACCTTGTCATCTGCATTTCAGGTAAGCAAGCAAAATCCATAAGAAGAAAGAAGTCCATGGTGCTCAACTGTCAGAAAAATGGGCCAGAATACAATTGTAAAACACCAGTACAAGATCACTCCTTGTTAGAAGTCCTGCACGACTTTATATTCCCTCATCCTGGGACAGGAGAATTCTGCTGTTTAAAACCAATCTTTAGTTGATTTAAGTTGATCTAGATGTCTCAGAAGGTAGGGGATTCAAAATCAAAGCCCCTAACATCCACTTATTTACTACGCGCTGCACTTTAAGGGTGTAGTATTAATGTAGGAAAAGGTTTACCTCAGCCCCTATCCTCTTCCCCCAGTTTTTCTTTTGTTTTCAAAAGCTGTCTGACCTTGTCTTTTCATTCTGAGAAGGTGACTGTTAGAAGGAGGAAGTATGCTTGGAGGGAGAAAAGAGAGAGAAAGAGTAGGAAGGGACAATGTATCACGGTAGGAGAGTGTATAGAAAACTGTCAGCATGACTGAAAGGTACTGACCATTATAATTCTAATAAAGTCTGTATCCTGTAATGGAAAAAACTTGGTTTGGTTCAAAGCTGTGTATCAGAAAGTAAAATCTTACCTCTACTCAAGTCAATTTAAGAAATAACGGCACTGGCTTGGGTGAAGACAGGATATCTACTCTTCTTTAACAGGTTTCTTAATTAGCTAGAAATGCGCAGTTCTAAAAGATAAGGGCAAATCTTGAAGTTTCACTCCGTATTAAGACCTCACTGAATTTTTTTTTGTTGTTGAAATGGGATATCTAGAGTAGGGTGTCAAGCTCATAGCTCCCTCAGTTCTACTGCTCCTGCAGCATAATGCAGGAGCATAATGCACGTCACACACAAGATCATGACAAGTCAGCATCTACCATGTAAAAAATGGCTATAAAGACGATAATAATTTCTTCCTCTTTTACAGTAATGGAAAAAGTAGAGGGAAAAAAAAAAAGGCTTAATTTGTAAAAATTCAGTCTAAATATTAGGAAAACCTGTTGTTGTGACAAAACGCCAGAGAAGGCTGCCCATGAAGTTTCTGTAATCTATTCTTTTAGAGGTTTTTAAGACAAGAGAGACAAATACAAGTTAGGAATGTCCAAGGAAAACTTGATCCTGCCTTCAGGTAAACTAGATAATCTCCTGAACTTCTCTCCATCTCAAAATTTCAGTGATTCAATACTGGTTTTAGTCTTACCTAAACAACCATAAAACATAGGGACTGTGCTGCTTGTAGACAAGCCTCCCTCCTGTTATTCACTCCTAGACCTCCGGGGTCTCTCAGTACTGTTACATCTGTCGTCATTTTAAAAGAAGGAGCACATTTTTCACCCTGATGCTTGCAAAGGAAAATTCCTTTATTGAATCAGATGTCATTGATGCAGTATCGTCTTTCTGGTCCTGAATGAGTTGTTCTGAAGGATTTGAATTCCCCTACCTTTATGCATCCCCTTGAACTACACTGTTGTTGATGATGGAGTAGGGTGTGATTTATCTCACTGTACTGAAATAACCTAAAGTCAAGGGTTGGATTCAGTTAATTGTATGTCATGGAAGAAAATTTATGAGACTTTGATTTAGCAATAATTTTGAATTTATTGAGATAGATCAAAAATTTGGAATATATGTATATTTCTAGTAATTATGTCTTGAACAAAAAAAGTGATTCAACAAGATATGCTATAATTGCATCAACCACTTATTTACAGATTCAAAAATTACAAGATTCACATTATACTTACTACAAGGCTAGGTCAAATCACACACACAGAGGTACATACACACACATACAAGAAGTTCATGGATACAAATACCTGGAGGTCAACTTGGCCAAAATTTTCCTTCTCTCCATATTAATGAAATATACTCACTTTCAATGTGCCAGCGTTCTCAATAGGTGATTGTTGAGTTGTGAGGAGCCTAGACTTGCCCTAGTCCTCATCTCAGCATAGGACCCTGAAAGATATCCCAGTTCAGGGGAAGGTGCTGAGTGCAGACCACTACAGTCCCAGAGAGCTCAGAGTCTCACTTAGGATCACTATTTATATAGTTGCAGATGAATGACATTGGTCCGTATTTTAATATTCAATTTGGTAACGACTGAGATGAAGCAAGTCTGGCATTTTCCACCAGCTATACACGTCCAGAACCTTCCAGATTGTATAGTTCTGGTAATGTCTGGCTCAGACTATGATCCAGGTAGCAGATATAACAGGTTGCCAGCAGGTAACTGATCATCAGTCCCTTTCTCAGGTTGTGGGGGTCATTTCCCAAGCATAGCATTCAGTACGTTGAGTACCTTAATGCTCCAACTCACTGCATCTTTGCAGAATTAAGAACACAATGAGTATTCTTTTCCCCAAAATACCTGACTTACACTAGATCAGCAGGTGGCCCAAGATTGGGGGGGTCACAATACCACAGTTTAGTACTGGACAGTTCTCTGTATTGCAAATAAGCAATTTCAGGTGCCTAAATATATCTGTCTACAGTCTTGTTATAGCTAGCTTCAGTCTAGTTAATTAATCTTAGAAGAGTTTCTGGAGTGATTTTGGCTGAGCAAGCACATGTGCCAATGTGAACGTGAGCTGGATATCTCCCCACATTATTGTGAATGGGTTGACTTAGATTTCAATGGACTGTAGAGGTAGTTCAGACAACTAGCTCATGTGCAGACATCTTCTGAGGAATACCTAGGTACTATGTACCCAGCTTATTTCGGATGTTTGCCATAGGACAAATTGGATTGGACTAATTTATCTACCTAAGCATAGTTCTCTGGCACCATGCACCTATATTCAGGAAAACAAACTGATCCTGTCATTTCCTAGAAGTGTTTGATTCTTTCCATTGACCATAACGGAAGTCCAGAGAGTGGAAAGAGGAAATCTTGCTCCTACAGATCTGTTTACACCATTTTATATGAAGTTAGCCAAGATGAATCCTGCCTACTATGTTTATGTTGAAGATATAAACAAGTCTTTCATGTGATATAAGTGATTAGGAAGTAAGAAAAGATGAAAATTTTTCAGGAAATGCCTAAGGTATGAAAGGGAGACTCAGAAGGCTAAAGAAGAAGTAGACAAGCTGGAAATGAAAAGTAAGCGAAGAAAAGAAAAAGAGCAGAAATATGGTTGTCCTAAAGAGGAACATTTTCCCCTCATTTCCTTTTAACTCAGAGTAACAGTGTATTAAGCAAATGGACATTGACAATAACTTAGATATAGCCAAGAATAAAATATTTTACCCTAATATTATCTTCAATACCAATCTCCTAGTCATATCAACAGATCTCCTAGCACATAAAGTTAGATATTTGTAACATTGCATTCATTTCAAAGCTCATGTAGCGGATATAAGAAGTGAATTAATCTCTATCAAATGAATTTGATGTCCCAGGATTAAGTGGAACGCTGTGGTTTTCAAGGTATAGCTCTTAATGGGGATGGCAAGGAACATGAGTCATTTTTCTTAGTATCACTCTCAGCTGCATCCAATCTGCTTGAGCATCATAAGGTACTGTGTGCTTTGTTTTCCAATTTGCTTCAAAGCAGAAAAATTTGGGATTTTCTCTCTTTGCTTCTGGCAGTACTTCATCTGTTTACCTTTTGCCATCTTCGGGTTCTTTATTATCAGAAGGAGGCTCTAATGGAAACGCACTTATTAAGGAATTTTAAAGCTTAAAATTTTAGTCCTTACTGTAAAACACATTATTTGTATAAGAAGCTGTAGGACTGAATGTTTGCATTGACTAATATCTGTATTCAGCAGAAACTTGTCAATCTTTCACAATAATAGGACAAAAGATACAAGAGATTTGAAAGAAAAGCAAGAAAAGCAATGATTTTGAAATCGCAGAATAAAGTTATGAGTTGAAATACATATCATTATAATCTTTGCATACTGAAGTATCACTGTAAACTAATCATTTTGCATGCTAACAAGAAAGGTTGCAACAGTTATTAGATGGGTATAAAAATAAGAATATTCATCAATTTTGCAAGCAGGGAATATATATTAAAGGATATATAAAAGCTACAGAGGTAAGTTTATGAATGATATTAGGTCACCAGAATTTCACAAATGCCCATTTCAGCCTTTCTCAGCATTGATCATGAGGATAAAACATCTTTGGATTAAAAATTAATAAAAATAAAAATAAAAAAATAAATATAAACCAAACATATTGAATTCGCCTTTCCTGTTCCATCTTTCACCTCTCTGAAGCAACTGCAAACAAGTAGTATGGTGTCAACAGAGCAATATTACTAATAGTTCTTGTAACATAACATTTTCCATTAGGAACAAACCTGGAGGTGACAAATTTGTTTTACGTGCCATAACAGCTGTAGTATGACCAATTTATAAAAATGGCTTTCAGCCAATTAACTCACCTGTGTTGTACTTGAGGTTTTTGTGTGCAAAGTATTTAAATCTAGTCACCTTCTAAAATGTTCTTTCGTTTAGATTGTACTCGTTTGCTTGACAGATATTTCCTTACCTAGGAAACAATTCCCACCCACCACAGTCTCCCACCGCACATGTATCTCCTATTCATTTTGGAGCAGACAGTGTTTACAGATCATACCTTAGATTTTACAGTGAACTGTGACTTCCATTTCTAGAAGATCTTAATAAAAATCCTATTGGAAGAGATTTGCTTCCACCAGTAAGATTTTCTATCAAAGTCCCAAAAGTGAGCTTAGCCTACAAGTAAATCAACTGAGCATCATTTAGTTCGTGATTAGGTTAATGTCTGGCTTTCAATAAAGAACAATATAGAATCTTTTGTAGCCACAGGTTGAAAAAAGTTTCCAAAAATCTTTTCTGTAGCAGTCTTCTTTCTGAAGAAAATAAATAAGTCAGGAAAATCTAAGACTTGTCTTAATTGATTTTATTATTTTGAGAAAGATTGTTATCAACTGTCTCCAATCACTTATCATTGAAACTGATACCAGGCTGTCCTTCCTCATGTCTGCCCCAGGATGGTATCCATTACATCTTGCATTCATTTGGAAATGAAAAATACATAGAAATGTGTTAGCTTAATTTATTAATCTACAAAGAATTTTTGTAAGTCCTTTACTTATTTTGTGTCTTTAATTACAGAAGAGAGATACAAAGCCCAAGGTGTGCACCTGTGGCTACATTTTAAACATTCAAATTAATAAATAATAAGATTTGACAAGGTCACAACAAAGGTGAACCAGTTGCAGGCATGTTTAGGCTGCAGATTTGCCAAGTGATTTAGAGCCAATGACTGATAATTCTAGCTTGGGAAGCGATATTTTCCACATCTAAGAAGAGCAGAACCTGTGTAATACCTTTACTCCCTCCATTTAAAGTATCTATAACTTACTTACACCACCTTAAGTTCACAGCTCATTGCATATCTCAAGGCACAGAAAAAGGATTACACTGACAGCTCAGAATTCATAGGGAACCTTAGAGTCTTGATACGCTTTTCAAGCCATTTGTCGTGGCAGTTGAGTAAACTAAACTGAAACTTTTTCTCTTTTTTTTTTGTTTGTTTCTTCTTCTCAACTACACAACACCCAAGATCACAAAAATATCATGTCAAAATAAACACTTGTCTACACAGGTGACAGCCTCAGAAAAGAGTCTCTGACCGAAAGAGCATGTAAGTATAATTATACCCTTGCTGTTGTGGGAGGTGGTCTTTACAGGTCAGGGCTGATCTCCCTGGTTGTGTGTGGTACGTTATTCATACTTAGGTAGTCACCTTACCCTGACTTGGGCCTATCAGAAAGTTTATTCATCTGGTACAAAAATAATTCATTTTATTTTATGTGATTTTTACTTGTTTTTCATCCTTTAAGAGAAATAGAGGAAGATGAGCAGAAGAGGTATCTAGAGCTTCACACTTTTTTATGTTTTTATCCCATCTGCACATGTACTTCCGCGTACAGCAGTGTTGGATTACACTTTGGAAACACACGGGAAAACAGAGGGTTGCATCCCATCATTGACTGTGGTTGTGGCTGACTGACAAACCAATCAAGCCTCTTCCAGAAATAAAACATACAGGACTCTGTCAAGGAGAACTTCCAGAGCTTTTTCTCTTTAGCCACCCTGCTATCTGCTGATTGCCTTCCCTTTATCTGCTTCCTTCTGGGGGCTCATGTGCCAGGAAGCATCCACAATAAGCCCTGCTTATTGTCTAGGGAGAAGATCATGGTTGCGGGCCAGGTAACCTTGTGGGAGCCTGAGGGCCTCAGTGTCTAACCCCCAGCCTAAGATGAGCCATCTACAAATACCCTGACAAGCTGTGCCTGAACCATGTAATGGCAGGAAGGAGAGAATTGTCAGCCACAAACATTTCATACTCAGAGCTGTATACGTGAGTCAAAATAGTACTGTCTGACAGGAAACGTTCATTACCTTGGGAGACGTAGGTACAGCCCGATTGCAGTCAAACCTTGGAGGACTGTACCCAAATTGAACACAGAGCTATGCTGTGTGGGATCTTTATTTCGGGGCAGTTTCTTGATCAGCACTCCTTGTCCATTTTAGGATAAATAGTATCTACTGCTGGGTTTGTCAGAGTTGCTTCTGATCTTCTTGGTACTGATGATAAATGATGATAACCCATGGATAAGGAGGTGGGACCAGAGTGAAATTGCTTATGCCATGAGAAAGAAGAAGGAAGGGGAAAAAGAATAAGCTGTAGAGAAGAGAGAAGGGAAGGACTGGTGAGCCTGGAAAAGTGAATCCACTGTTCCTACTCCCTACCCAGACTTCCCTCCATAGCAACAGCAGCCTGATTCTCCTACTATCTAGCAAAGGCCATATCTAGTCAGCCACGATGATGACTGAAATCAAGTATATCCAGTTCCAGAATCAAAAATAAAAAGGAAAGTGCAAAATATTTTCCTCTCTTCCTGAAATCAGGTGGAAATATAAAAAACAAAAGATGTGGATTCCAGTTTGGTTTAGTATAATCTGTAACACTAAGTAAGGATATGTCCCCTAACTTTTAACAGAGTATAGGTTCACAGCAAAACTATTATGTACAGACAAACCTGCCTCAGACATTTTGTAAGCTGCAGGTAAAAATAAACAACATATGAGGTGATTAAGCTTGCTTATTGATAAATATAAACCTATCAATACTTTATTAATTGTGAGCACACCAGTAAATAGTAATTTGGTTCTGAAGACAATCACAATCATATTATTTTGGAGAGAAAGCAATAATGAAGTGAAAATGAAGGAAAAAGCACATATTTTGATACATGCCCATTCTACACGAGTTTAAAAGTATAGAGCAATTTTTTAAACTTATTAAAGTAAGAGTTTATAAAATACTCTTGGACTCTGTTTTGTGCACTTTTTGAATTCAAAACTTCACATATAAAAATGACTAGAACTTGATTTCTCATCTCATATTAAAAAAAAGTGATTTATATTTTAGGAAACAATGTGTCAAGACCCACAACTATCTCTTACTAAGGTATTTTTTTCTCCCTGGGGGAAGAGAAAAGCTATTGGAGCACACATAAAATTTAGGTGCTTCAAGAATTTCTCCAGGAGTTCTGTTAGATTTGCTATCAGAAGAGGCAATAAAATGGGAATTTATGTTTTTTCCTTAACAAATCTTATGCTTTCTGATCTGGTGTTTTGTCATTGCAATTAGGCCTGTTCCTTGAAGTAGCAAACTGAAAAGCGTTGCCACAGAGTTTATTTTAAGTATCAGCATTTAAAAAATATGAGGAATGCTGGGAAAATAAAGTTCATGTTTGTTATTCACATATTTTTTTCTGACAGATTGCCTCTTCACAGAGTAAGGGTATAGTTTGGTCATGACTTACAAGAAGAAATATTGACTTAAGTTACTTTCCTCAGTAAAGATTGCAGCCATGCAGGAAATTAATTTATGGTTGTAATAAGGTTTCAGGCTCTACCTATTCTAGGTAAGAATATCTTCCTAACACCTCTCCAGAAGAACCAACAACAAAGGAGCAGAACAATTAGGACATGTAATAGTTTCTACTGGCAGCGCTGAAGCACTCCTGCAGTATGATTATGTTCCATGCAGTATCTTTAAATAGTTTGCAGAGGGTCTAGCTAATCACCTACCTGCACCTCTTGCACAGAACCTCCAGTGTTGTTATTGATTCTTGGAAGGCTGGGTTCAGTCTGTTAGTGAGCTCCCATTTATGAGAGTCTGCAAATCAGAGTTGGATAGAGGAAAGCTATTGGGATACCCAGCACAAACCCTGAAGCACAGACTGGTGGCCTCAGCTGGAGCACAAGTTAAAAGGTGTCTCTCTTGGTTGTCCTTTAGGTTAAACAGGTAATGACTGTCTATATTAGTGTATGGAATATATTAACACTTCTAAGACAAAGATCAGAACCTCAAAGGACAGTGTCCCAGCTGTGGGACTCACTATTAAGCTAGAAAAGCAAGTTTCATCTTATTTGCTCCTTCTCTGCTCCTGTAATATATTACATTTAGGCTAATCTAGAGGCACATTTATTACCACTCTTCTGTGTCTTGGTTAGTTTGTCATTCTCACAGGGAGAAAGAGATAGGTCTGTGCAACAATTCAATCATCTCCTATATCTCACCACAAGTCCCCCATGCAGTGCTTTTCATCTCTGATTCCTCTAAAACACGGGTGACAAACACAAGGCCTTTGGACTGAATCCAGGCCTCCATCTTGTTTTATCCAGTCCAACACCTTCAGCCTGACACCTTGTTTCTACCCAGAAGCAGCATCGAGCTCCTTGCCCCTAAGCTCCTGCCAGCATTCTCATCACACGTGCAGTGTGTGACACGTGTTATGCCCAACTAGCACTGGCGCCCTGGCTCCCTGTCCGGCCACCTCCACCCAGCATCATTCAAGATAACAGGATAGCTCTGGGGCATGAGCAGCTCCCACAGTTCTCCTGCTCTTGCTCCAGCTCCTGCAGCGTAACGCGCATCACATGCTACACTTGTGACTGGTGCACTGGCAGGAGCGTAAGGGCAAGGAGCTCGACACTGCCACCCGGTAGAAACAAGGTGCTGGACTAGATAAAACAAAGTGGAGGGCTGGATTCAGACTGTGGGCCTTGTGTTTGCTACCTCTGCTTTAAAATGTGAATCCAAAGTTTGATATATGGTTGTCTAAATTCAGGAGGCCAATGGTCACAAAAGAGCTCTTGTACTATTCTTCATATCTGATTGACATAACCAGCAGTCAGCAGTCAAACTCCAAGCAGAAACTCCATCCCATCGTTCTTTTTTAAAGTGGAGACAGTGTTCACTGATATTTTGTTTCTCGTTTACTAAACTGATTTATGAATACAAGTTTCTGTCTTCCTGCTCCTGAGCCAAGAAACTTTAAGCTCAAAGAGTTTTCAGACAACATTCTCTCCCCATCCCACTATATTCCTATTTCTGTCCATGCCATGAAGCCTAAGACTCATGTAAGAAACTTTGAAATTGGCTCCAGCAGTTTTTTACAAACACTTAATTCATTCTGAGATTTGTTTTTCCCCAACTTTTATAACACTATCAAGGAAATGTCTGCAATTTACTCTAGAGACAATGAAGAAGCAGACGAGGCTTGTGATCAGTTGACCTTGGCTAGCCACCAGGTGCTCACTAAGCTGCACTATCACTCCTCCTCCTCAACAGGAAAGGGGGAGAAAACACTACAAATGTGGTTTGAGAAAAGGACAAACAGATCACCTGCCACTTACTGACATGGGCAAAACAAACTCGACTTGGAGAAATTCATTTATAGCAGATTAAACAGATAAGGATAATGAGAAATAAGAATAAATCTAAAATACACACCCTACCTTTCCCTTCTTCCCAGAGTCAACTTCATTCTCGGCTCTTCTACCTTCTCCCCCTAAGCAGTGCAGAGGGATGGGGAAGAAGGTTTGCAATCAATTCACGATATTTCATATCTGCTGCTCCTACCTCTTCATCCTCTTTCCCTGCTCCAGCATGGGATCCCTCCCACAGGAGACAGTCTTTTACTAATTGTTCCAGCATTGATCCTTCCCATGGGCTACAGGTCTTCCAGAACTGCTACAGTAAGGATCTTTTCCATGGGGTGCAGTCCTTCAAAATAGGCTACTCCAGCCGGGATTGCAAATGGGGTCACAAGTCCTGACAGAAAAATCTCTTCTGCTTGGTCTTCTCTCCATGGTCTTCAGCTTCCTTCAGGGCACATCCACCTTCTCCAGTTTGCGGTCCTCCACAGGTTGCAGTGTATGTGCTCCATGGGCTGTAGGAGGACAACCTGCATCATCACAATCTTCACCATGGACTTCAGGGCATGCAGGAAAGGTTTCAGCTCAGCTTTGAAACACAGTGGAGCAAACACAATCAGATGTACCTTGCTTTCAGACACGGACACTCCTGCATATATATTCTGGCATTTAAGTTTAAATACCCAGGGAACACTGAAGTCCAAAATGTGCAGTTTGCTTGTAAATGCCTGAAATACCACATAAGTCTAGAAAATAGGATGGTTTTTTGAAACATTTTCTTGTCTTCTGGATGTATATTCATACTGAAAATGGTCTTAAACACAAAGTAGAGAATCTAAATTCAATTTTTAATTTAGACTGTCACAGTGGTATTCTTTCAGGTAAAAGACAGAACATATTTTAAAGATAAGACATTATTAGTAACTGAAAATACCTAATTCCAATTTTAGGAGTCCTTTAGCCGCAAATTTTTGGAGGTTGGGAGAACATTCTTGGTAAAACACAATATATGCTTTCTCTGTACTTATATTTCATCTAGTATAGCCATACGGACATTCCTGAGATGTTAGGTCTACTGTCTGCCAGAAAGTGTACCCAGAAGAGCATATACAGTATGACCAGCATGCAGATAGCTCATTTAAAGAAAAATGAGAGCAAGTAAGAATCTTGTTTTGAATTTTAAATTCAAGTATTGGCATTGGTTCTCAGCAATCAGTTGTCTACATGTCATACAGTGATCACCTTCCTTTATTGTTACCAGTCAACGGTGTGAGGGTTTCGTGATTTGTTTTATAAATGACTAAATATGGGTGAACATTTCTTCAGTGATAACTCTGGTACTTTGAAAACCAATCTTGTCAACATTAGTGCCTCAGCTTTCCTTCTAGCAAAATGGTGAATGAAATACAGAGTAGTCTTATGAGGCACTGAGGAAACGAATTAATTCTTTAATGTTTCTACAGTACTTTAGAAAGTAAATTAAGGTATCCTTGATATTAGATAATTACATGAACCTAAAGAAATATCTTAAGTGTCATCACTGGAAGATATTGCTCTACTCTACAGAGTTGATTACAAAAAGCCCCCCAAAACTGCAGAAGATTTTCTTAGGACAACATTTAACAAATATTCACTTCTTGTGAACAAGCCGAAGTCATCAGATTTCTTTGGTTTCTTCCAGTCAATTCAATATGAAAATGTGCAGTAAAGCTGTAAGAAAGAATCTCTTGAAGGAAAATCTGAAAAAACTCACAAATCTGGTTAATGTGTCCTAATGGTCTAAATATAAATAAGTACTCAGAAGGGGAAATTAGCATAACAGGCATGAATTATCTGAGTGAGATAAACTAGAAAGTATTTCTGCTTCAAACTGTATCAAAATAATTCTGCATAAGTAAAAATATCTTTAAATTCATGTATGTCTAACTTCTTGACTTAGTATTAACTGAAAATGCCACAATACTACAGGAAAGGTTATTCTTCTCATACATATCGCTTTCGCTGTAATCTGGAAAAACTGATAATACAATATAAAGAGTCTGCTCTGAAAACACTAGTGTACATTAACTAACACATGCCAGTATAGGAAAGCTAAGCAATTTTTTTTTCTTGAGGTCTTCAGGTCATTAGGAAGTAGATATATGCTGCCTACAACACAATAGGCTAAGGGAGAGGATTTTTTTGTCTCCTGCAAATATACATTTGACAAGTTTTGTTTCTTTTTGTTTTGCCTCTCCAAATATTTTTGAACATGCCTAGTATTCAGGATTCTATATAACACCTGAAAACATTCAAAGCAGATCCCAAATAACAACTTATTGACTGTATCTGGAGTTTCCAGTTTGGTGGGAAACAATAGACCTTTAATGCTCATCACTCATCACCATTCTTTCATGAAAACCATGTATACCATACACTTTGAAGTTTTACAGAATTATATCCATCAAACATGTTTGTCTGCTTTCCACAGGCCATTTAAAAATGCCAGTTTTCCCTTTAGGCTTCAAAAAAGAGAGAAGCGTATCTAACTAAATATTTCTTTGACTGTGCAAGAATTACATAAAAAATAATGCCAAGAACTATAGTTTCAAATAAATGGCATATAAACACAATTTTCCATCTGAAATTTTTTAAATTGTAGCAAAGCAGTTTTGATCTTTGCATCTATCTCACTAGGTTTCTATATAGCTTAACCAAAGGTTCTTTCAGCAATGTTTTGTCATTTTTCTCAAAACGAATCTGAAATTTTATGTAAATTAATGACAGAGTGATTCTTTGAAAATTTTTGTGTCCACAAATCAGTTTCTTGAATCTTTTATTCCATTTTTTCAGCTGATCAAAGAGATTTCCTCAGACAGGAAAATTTTATAAATAAAACAAGCTAGCATACTGCAAATTTTAAGCAGTTTGGTAGATACGTAGTTAGAAACTAAATTAGCACACTGTCTAGGGTGGTCTGCATTGACCTATTTAGTTTTAAAACAGAGCTGTAAGAAAGTGATAATGAACTGTAACTGTTTTCTGTAGACCACACTTCACACATACCATTTACAGTGTATTTATTTAATATTGGCAGAGTACATGATACAAAGTATCCGGCTTGTAAAATCTAAGTAGAAGGTTAGAAATAGCAATATCATAAAATCTAAAGCCCCAAAGAACCTCAGCATTTTCAAAATTTTAAGCCAGACCTTCTGAGTGTCAAGTAATCAAAAAATGGTTGATTTTGAAGCAAGCATTACCAATTGAATGAAAATCTGTTTGCATGTACCTCACAGACATTACAATTCCTGAGGCGTTTTCTTTAAGAGGGAGGGCTTGGTGAATCATTTTGAAGCTGAGTCTTACTGTTCTCCCTTTGCAAACCTGTATGCCCAGTTTATCTTCCTTGGCATATGTATTTAGTTAGAGTATGTGATATGTAGTGTCTTGTGATGATCTGCCTAACAAATATTACTCACATGCAGAAATGGCCTTATTCATGCTTTTACCAAACCCACCTCAGGAGATGAAGGATGTTTTTTCTAGAGAAAAGACTAATAGACTTGGAGAAAAAACATATTTTCTCATCAGAAAATTTTGCAGGGTAATTAGAAACGGGTAAAGACAGAAAAGTCAGTAAGAGAGATGTGGGACTTTTGAACGACTTTGATGAAAAAAAGGAGGGGAAAAACAAGCAACCGAACAAATAAATTGGGAATGGTTTATCCATACCAGACTGTGCAACAGAAGCACAACTTACGAATGCAATAAAGTGGAAAAACGGGAATCACCTGCAAGGACAAAAAGATACCGAATGCTAGCACCACAATATTATATCAGCTAAATTCCACTTAAAATTATCTTTGTTTGGTTTAAAGGAGATCATAAAAGAGTGAACAGAAAGAAAGATGTTCATTGTTTTCATTAGAACTTTTACAAGCTTGAAAGCATTTATGTTTCTCTGTGCTGCATTCAGTCTTTCCTCAATCTGGACAAGAGAAACCACCTACAGAATTTTATGTTCATGTTCTTCTGTCGGTGATAGTTGCCATTCAAAGTCCAGTCAGTTTCTTGGCTCAGTTTCTTTGTTTCTTCAATGATTTCTTTATTACTAACAAGGAATATACAAGAAATGGTAAACAAAGTTCTCAGTTAATATTTTTAACATCAACAGTTATGTTGGTGTTAGCTGAAAACAAGTTAAAACTAAGATTTCAGGTACACAGTGTACTTGTATTTTAATGAGGTGATTTGTGTAGACCTGTCATTGAGTGTTAACATTTACAAATGCAATTAATTCAGTCTATAAAACAAATATTAGATAGTTATATTTTAATGAATTTAAACCTATGTATAAATGCCAGCAGGAAGTCCAATCATACTTATTCAGGAATATGAATTAATCTTACTCAGTTTTGCTCTATATGGTGCATTAGACAAGATCCTCTGGCAAAATTAAAAATAAATGCCTACATTTGACCTCTGACTCATGCAGTGTGGAAACATACAATATTTAGGTTTTAATTGTGCTATTTTTCAGCTGCACCAAATCAGACCATCTGTCCAAAGTCTAAATTAGATTTGTTTTTCTACATATATTGAAATGCATTTTTTAAAATTATGTTTTATTATTTTTGTAAGTAAAAAGTTCAGAAATATTTGCATACACCCAAACAGAAATAGCCTAATATCCAATTAAAAATAAAATATGCATTGAGTAGGAAAAATCAATATTGATCTGATAAATATCATGCCAATTTGTTCTCATAGTAAGCATCCTTTCCCTCCAATCAACTGATTTTCCTTGACATAGGGAATGTGAAGAGGAAAGTGTTCAAATGAAATATAAGTCAATGTTGTTTGTAAAGAGGAATGTATATTCCAATGGCAAATACTTCAGGCCAGATTTCCCTAAAACTTTCCAGTTTTGTACTTCACTAAAAACAAAAAATAAAACAGATACTGAAAATCACATTTGAAAAAACTATCACAGATGGCAATCCTTATTTGTATACTGACTAGACGATGCTCACAGTATCATATGTTTGCAGATTATTTTCACTCAGAAGTTGCCTTGTGGTCATTTTCATTTCAGCAGGCAGGTCTCTTCTACAACAATGATACCATTTCAATACATCCTCTAGAAAGATGCATTTGCAGAGCAAATAAGTTTGCAAGAAGACCTTGAAGGCTGATTGTCTGTGACTTCAGGCTGAAACAAAGAACGGATTTTCCCTCTCTTTGGGCCTCTGTGCTCATGTTCATAAAGGTGGCCTATTACTTTAAGGAGCTTGGCCTGGTCAGGGAAAGGTAGGCTCCTGTATCTGCCTGCTTACCCCTTTCTTGTACTCAAAATAGCATATTCCAGTCAGGCATCAGTGCATTTGCACTGCCACATGCAAATGTAACAGTCTTCACATTCATAAGAACAAATCAGCTATTCAGCAAAACCTTGAAATTACTTTAGCCAAGTAGAGGGCCCCCAAAATCTTGAGCAATGACACTGCTCAGATTGTTCTACTACTCTTCGTCCTTATGTCAGCATCACTTCTCATTCCAGATATGCTAATCCCAAAATATCTACATAGGAGCTTAAGAATTTCTTATATCTCCACAAGACACAAAGATGAAATGTAGATGTTTTCAAATCCGACATCCGTATCTGAGTTAATCACCTTAGCCTTTTCAATCAGTGAGTGGGTAGGGTAGAAATTTTTTGGGCACGGTTCATCTCCTGCCAAAGTAGAATTTCATCAAATGATAGATGCTGTAAACATGCCTATCAGTCTCCAGACCATGGCATGACTATCTGAGATCATAGATGTTTGAAGTTGGATGAAGTGAATCCCACCCACAATGATGTATTAGACAAACAAATGCTATCAAAATATCCTGAAACACATCAGGTTGATGATTGCTCTAGTTTTATGTCAAATATCTTCCTGAAGTGTGCTTTAGTTTATGTGTTACTGTTAAGATGAAGTCATGAAGACCAATAATGAACATCTGGAAAAATGTGTGTTACATAAAGGTGGAGAACACAGAGGATTCAACAGAGATTTGATAGAATTGAATGTAATTCAACCAGATAGAATTGCTAACAACAAAATAAAAAGAGAGGGGAAAAAGGGGGGGAAATAAAAGAAAGCTGCAAAATTCTAGACTGTTTATTCTGTTTCAAGAACCCCTGAAAGCTTAGTTTTCTTTTGTTAAAGTTCATAGAATCATAGAATGTCCTGAGCTGGAAAGAACCCACAAGAATCATCAAGTCCAACTCCTGTCTCTGCATAGGAGAACCCCAATGTTCACACCGTGTGTCTGAGAGCATTGTCCAAATCCTTCTTGAATGTTGTCAGGGTTGACAACATACCATCTGATATTTCGGTAACAGTAGACTTAATGCCTGAAATGATACTTACAAAAATTTTAATTCAAATATACATTTGAGATAATATTCTGAAGATAATACATTTTTAAAACCAATAAACCCATTTTTTCAGGACATGTAAGAGTATGTTTTAGGATAACCATTTGCTAGGATAGCACCAAAGGCACACAGATTTTCTGTTTGCTAAAGGATGTGCTACTGAGAGAAAACTGAAGAAAATATTTGGTCATTTTGGGGCATGCTGAAATCAGGTGTGTAAGTATTACCTATTTGCTTTGGCTTTGTTTATGACTTCGGAATGAATATTGAACAGCAGCTGAAAGTCTTCATGATAAGTCAAATAACAGGGTTTCAAAGCCATAATTTTCCAGAAAATATCTACTGCATGATATATTATATATTTATTAATGGTGGCACTATCACATTAATACTTTAAGGTAAGCCAGTAGGGGTATTATAATATTGTAAAATTTTAGTCCTAATAAGTGTGCCTATGGTAATAAAATATATGTCAGTTATTAATTTTATGATTTTGAAGTTGATTTATTTTATTTTGCAATGTAATCCCTTGCTAAGGAGGATGACTTGCTGTACCTCAGAAATCTGTTTATTGAAGACTACTATATTTCTTCTCACCATTCTAAACATAATAAACAACGGAATGGTTATATAGAATTTTTAGAAAAAACAACATTGAAATAGAACAGCATACAAAATGCTAGATATATTTACCTTTGAGTGTCCTGTGTTACATAATTTTAACAGAAGTCTTGCTCATCTGTAATTTTTTAACCATATTTCAAATATTTTCAGATCCTCAATAGGCTATCAGAATTATCTAGTGCATAATAAAGATACAAAGAAAGATATAACTGAAACAATTTCTCTCTAGGATAATTTATTTTCAGTGTCTGTTTACTATAGTGCACGCTAATTATTTGTGACTAGTGTGTACACAGCATGAGATCTCAGAAACCACATACAGATTGCAGAACAAGAAATATTTTCTGGATAACTTCAAGTATTATATATCTAGTTAGTTTTAAATGATGCATACTCCTTTCATTATTTTATGCTGATGTCTGTTGTGTGGTCTCCTACAGAAAATTATTGGGAAGACTAAGACTTGCTTTCTTCTAAGTTTCTTGGTTGTTCCTTTTTTTGTACTGATGCATGTCACTACCTTTAGTGATGATTTTGCTGACTTCATTCTTTAAGTACTAATTTTTTTTTTAAAAAAGGATTTATGCAAATTTCCCTTGGAAGTATTTTCTGATAGAATATGTAGGTTTTTTGAGAAATCGGTTCTGAAAAAATCCAAAACTATTTTAAATCTGTGTCTAAACTATTCTGCATCATAATTTTACTTCATAAACAAGTTCAAAACTAAATTCACTGCCTCATAGCACTTTTGAATAAGGCTGCAGTGCTTTCCAACTATCAAGGCTCTCTGGAAGACTACACTGCCCATAAGGCAATATGGGAGAATCTAGGGTGGGACATCATGGAAGTCATAAAACTTGAGGCCCTTGTAAGAGATAGATTATGTGTAGGAAATTCTCATTCAGAAGGAAATGGAGGTAAGACCCTGTCAAGCTATGTCTGATGTGAGCTAGCATTCATTCTCCACTCACTTTGAAAATACTGCTTAATTAATGTTGAAAAAAATGGAAGTAAAGGAGTCATCTCCCTGATACTTCACATCCAGACATATAATCTTAACCAGATGTCAAGATTTCTGCAAGAGGGAGATGCAGGATCACAGAATAATTTAACCCAGAGATGGGCAGGAAAAACTGCATTCAAAGGATACTTGTCTTTCTTCCTCTGTGTGCATGTTTTAAACAGGACCAAGGTGATCAACACTAAGGATGCAACCAACTTTCAGAAGGCTGAAGGCAAGGGTCAGTAACCTTAAATGTGCGTAATTTCCATAATCTGATCCATAGAATTGAGATTGTCTAGCAGAAAACTGAGAACAGGATCATTACCTATGTTCTCTGAATGGCCTCTTGGCCTATATCTCTTCACTGGTTATTAGAACATACATACTTCGATGTTGTTTCACAAATGGTTCTATATCTGCTGGAAAAACAAAGATTTCCACATTCTTGGGACATCCACAAGCGAGCAGCTACTCATTCAGGAGAGAAAAAACATGCTTTGGAGATGACAGATTGATAAAAACACATGAAGTCCATCAGCATTGCTGAAGAACAGCAGCACTAGAAACATACTCAGTTGAGTACAAACTGCATGTTTTCCTTTTCAATTTCTTGAATACTGTGTGCAAACAACATCTGGAAAATCAAATCATGAAGGTTATACAAATTTTTCCAGAGCAGATTTTTCCCAGCTAAGAGAACTACAACCTCAATATTCGTTCTGTGTTGCAGCTTTTCCATCTTCACTGGTCTGAAACAGATAATTCCACTCTATCACTGTATTGCTGAACTCATAAAGTTTCTTTAGATTAGAGCAGGCCAGAGATACACCGCAATGTAGGCAATTTGCTTTTCTAGAGTGAACTCTTAATACTGTACTTGTTTAAACAACATTGGTTTTGAATTGTCACAGACGTTCTCAGCAACTTCTCCCATATTCCTTATGCTCCTTCCTTAATGGAATTACATAGGTAAGTGGCATCATCACTTCTACGCAGCTTATTGCCTTGTTTCAGGCCAGGAGGATGAGTAAAGACAAGGTGTGCAAGGGAAAGACCCAGCACCAGTTTGTAGCTGACATCTTACAGCCAGACAAAATTCTAGTAACGAATCCTAGGAATATATAGGCACAGTAAAAAAAAGAAGAAAACAACCCAATAATAATTATGTAGTGTAAGTAAGTTCCTTGATCTTCAGGTCAGAGAATTTTTCTTTCCCTGTTTTAAGGGTCTTTTAAGATCTCACTTTGATTCGTTTACTACCGTTCTAGTATTAGGTCAATAAATGTGCCTTTATAAACATAGAGCATTTCTACTCTCTGCGCTCCTAGCTGTCAGTGGCAGTTGCCCACACCAGGTACAATAAAACATTTTTGCCTAGGAAACTTCAAAGCTGTGTGGTTTTCAGTACATTTTTCTCTGTGGCTTAGTAAATAACTGTAATGCAGATATACGCTCCTCTACCTGTTTTCTCTTTTCTATTTTCTCCTAGAAAATCAGTATTTATAGTTCAGATCTGTGAATAATCCCCCCCAGATATTAGATGTGAGTATTGTTTCAGGATGAAGTCATGTACTTCCCTTTTTTAGGATCAGTTGGTTGTAGAATCCTACAAGTACTATAGCTCTAAGTCTACAGTCACAGTACAAATATTTCTCAGCGTGGTATATTGACTACATTTTGAGAGAAGCCCATGACCGCTTCCCCCCCTTTTCTTTACTATGCTTAACATATATTCATTATAAATGAAATATACAAACTATTCAGTAAAGAAACAAAAAACATTGTGCACTGTTAAACAAAGTGTTAACACTAGCTACATGAGTAAAAAAAGCACAGAACTTGTACTTCTGTTTTTGTAGTATACTTCACTGTACAACAGTAACCTAGATCTGTCCATTACCATGAAAAATGAGAAATTTTAAGGGCAATCGAACATCAGAAATTGTCTCCATATGCAAACACATTTATATCCTGCACAGGTGTTTTTCTAATTATCCTGTACTGATAAAATTCTCAATATTCAGTGTCATAGTCTGTATTTCTCTCTGGTTGTGATGATGATGTAGTGTTTATACAACAGGTGACAACAGGAAACTAAGCTTCATTTCTCAGATACTCTTATTTACCTCGCATTTTCCCTATTTAGCTAGCTACGTTGCCTTGTTTCTGAATGCATCACCTCTGTTCTCTCTACCATGCTCTGGATACACCTCCTGAGCCAGATGACCTCTGCCAAAATATTTTATCCTCATTAACTCTATGTATGGTTAATTTGCTCCAAACATGAAGTATTTTGTTTAGTCAAAACTGAAGAATTTTGATCAATCAAGCACTGAAATGCACCCACTTATCCTGCTGAGCATCCTGCTTGAGCACTCAGCACTTGCTGAGTGGAGTCCTGGTGTTGTCTGCTCCTGGCTCTCCTGAGCAGTTCACATGTTGAACCACGGGGACTTTGGCAGGAAAGAGAATTAGAGTCTCTTTAACCACAAGAAATTGTTGCTCCCTTCATTTATGGTCACCCTCTGGAAATCAGTTAGATGCCACTTAGATCAAATCAGGACGTTGGAATCCGATATTGTGCTACTAGTGAGACTATTTTCAAGGTGCTGTAACATGAAACATAGCAAATAATTAAAATGTTTAATGGAGTAGCACACCATTAACTATAGCGGAATTACTAAAATATTTTTAAATGTATTTTTCTAAAAGCTTTCACTCATATTTCCATTTCCCTCCTCCTTCCTACCACAGAAAGGACTGACACAAATCTTCGAAGCTAAAAACTGTATTTGTCCCGTGTAAAAGCTTGGAAAACCTTTAATGATAACTATCATGTTTATTGCTCCTGTGATCACTGAAGTCTGTTTTGCTAAACCAGCCCAGTCATACACATTTAGCAGAATGCAAGAGAACTGAGAGACACCTACCACCTGCTACCCATGACTGAGTAGCTTTTATTGTCAGTCCTGTGTACAGTCCTCAGGTAGCAGCAGTAGTGCCTGTTTAAGCCCCACCTACTTGCCTATCTATATGCCCACAGGCGTCGTATTCGTGTATTTCAGAGACCTTTTAGCAAGCCCATTCAGTAAAATTTCAGTCCATTCCAAGTTTATAAGGGTTCAATCAGGCAGATGTTAATCAGTGAACTATGCACAAAAAAGCGAGCAGCCGTTTCCACCGTCTCCAAGATACTTGCCATAGAATCTATTATTCCAGTACCACAATTGGAAAAGGGCTTAAGTTTCAATTGAATCTCTTTTGCAGTCTCAAAGAAATTAGGGTTGCTCTAGGTTGATACTTACTCTAATGAACCTGTATACTGTGAAACTCTCCATTTCCAACCCCAAAAATTCTTCCCTGACCATAAATAAGACTATCTCTGGAGGATTTCCTATGCTCTATTGATATAAAGGTATACTTTATAGTCACTTAAGAATAGTGTTTGTTTTTATATCAAGTTCAGAATCAGCAAAATTTCCCTGAATAATTTTGTAAAGCTGATAGAGAAGGGAAATGCTCATTTTAGGAAGGGAGGAGTACCTTGGCTTTGTTGGTCAGTTAATCAGAGGCCTTTTATTTACTTCCTGTGAAATTGTCAGTTCTTCAGAAATCAGAAAGCATTTCAGACAGTCTGAGAGCTGTTTTGCTTTCTGACACGTCTAAAATGAGAGAATCCAAGGATTTTTGTCCATATAGGCTTCTGTATTTTATTTAAAAATATTTTTTTTCCTCTTACGTTTGGTACCTAATCTAACTTCTACCAGCAGAAATGGAAAAGTTGCTATTAATTTAACAGAACTCAAGTAAAGCCATATTCCCAGTGAGATTTTCAAAAGCACTTTGATTTCTGAAGACCTGCATACTCATTAGAGGCAGACAGGTAAATTCTAGAGTTGCATGCCACCTGCATGTACATACACAGAAATCCAAGTTGATGGGAGTTTGATAGGAGAACACATAAAATGATAAATGATGCTTCAACAAGCATGCAATGTAAATTAGTCAGGTAAAGGCACAGAACAGTGAGAGATGGAGTAGTATGTGAAGAAGAGAGTACAGAGAAAGACAATAGAAGCTAGAGAACATTCAATTCTTTTGTAAACGTAATTAAAGATTACCTCTCACTGTTTCAGTGCAGGTGATAGAGGTACTGACAGATATTACTGAGATATTCAAAACAAACAGCATGTGACTGTATGTGAAGTCTTGATTTGCCTAAGTTAGTTGTAGTTATCTTATTTGTTGTAAGGTTGAAAGTACACTCGAGATGTTGTTTAGTTGAAAAAAGTAATATATGAGGCAGAACTCCAAACACTCCAAGAAGAGATTGGCAGATTCAGATGTGTATATGAAATCCAAGAATTAGATGGATTTTAATGTCAATATTTGAAAGATATATAGAGATCTTCTATTAAGGATGAACCACTATAGTTCCTTCAGGATCTAAATTACCAGAGAATAAAGTACAGAGGCAAATATCGTGATATACAAAGGAAGGAAAGAAACAAAATTAATTGGAAAGGGGGCAATTGAGTGAAGAAAGTACAGGTAGAAGAATAGTCCTAATTGCAACTGTATTTTACCAGTATATTGTAATGACCATCATAGAAATTAAAGAACAGAGAATGTACATTTACAACACAGAAGCTCTCCTTTAATTCCTTCACTGGCCTCCTTCTGTGGTTGACAGGACCTCCTGTAGGGATGTAGAAGAGTAGATGGCTCTGAATTCGTGAGTCCTAACTAATGAACTAATGTTTCTTCAAAGTATGTTTTGCTTTCCAGCATGTCTTACATGAGACAACCTAAGATGTTTCTCTCATGTAGGCTTTTGTGTTCCTTGAGGATTTTTAAATTAAACGTAATTCACTACAGGGCAAAACACAATTTATATAACCTTTCTTTGTGTATCTGTGGAGACAAGAGGACTGTTAAATACTGAGCAAAGTGAGTAGTGTCGTATTTTAATGGCCATCTGAGGTTTCAAGTTAATACTCTAAGTTTTTAGAGAACCATGACACTTTTGACAGTACACAGAAAAAAAATCTTGGCGGCTAATCCATTGAATGTTAATGCTATGCTTAATGAGTTTGTGTGATTCCTCAATCACGGAGCAGGAGAAATGGACAATGCCTTTGGTTTTTAGGTTTTTTTCTCTCTTTTTCCTTGTCTTCATGAGCTGATGGGTTTTCCTCGTGACCTTCCTTTTTTCTCTTGTGAGAAAAGGACCTGTAAACTGTCTTTGTTTACTTTGATTCAAGCAAACAAGTCATTGCTGGCTTTCACTTGAGGGGATATAGCAATGCCATGTATTTGACCCAACTAAATTGGAAAAACAATAATCTATGAAGGTAATTTAGCACTGTTTCAGGACACTTGGCACAGAAGGGGATTGAGTTGTACTTTAAATTAGGAGCCTTACAGATGTAGTATTCAGCATTGCATAAAAAACCCCACAAAATAAATTTAGGACAAATAATGTAGCGGGCTCCGTTCTGTGTTTCCAAAGTCAGAGCACAAGGGCAGCTATGGCTGATTGCTAGAAGTGTTAAACTGTTCCAACATTCCCATTGTAATCTCACTGAACAGAAACCAGGAAAGCTTTACACCACAAGAGTTTTAGGACTTCTGCTTGAAGATTACAAACAGAAATACTGCAAATTAGATGGCAAAGCTTGACTAAAGGTGACTTTTGGTTGAAGGATGCTGCAGGCCATGGTTGGTTAGCTTTGTTCTTGGGCCATGTTTGATGTTACTTGTCAAGTCTCCGACACAGAGAAATAGGAGGGGGGGAAGGAAACAGAGAGAGAAAGAGATAGCTGCAATTAAAAATAAGTCTTTTCTAAACTGTAGACTTCTATTTTTATAGCTGGTATGTTCCTCAGTTCATACCTTTCCATGGGTGAAAGTAGTTGATAATTTCTTATACCATTTAGCCTTTGTCAGGAGGGCTGTTTTAGCTGCGAAGAGAAATATGTGAAACTGTCAGCCACAGACATTTAATTCCCAGTCTTATTTTTGTAAACAATGATGCCATTTTTTTTTTTACGGCACGCTCCTTTTCACAGAGATACAAAGATCAAATGTGAATGTTTTATTTTCCATAACTCTTCCAGACAAATACAGCTCTTCCAGAAAAATAATAAAAACCCCAAAGAAGTAAACAATGTTCACAGAGGCAATATAGCTTAAGTAATTCACACAGTATACAAA
Organism: Dromococcyx pavoninus; assembly: GCA_033558185.1. Taxonomy (NCBI): domain Eukaryota; kingdom Metazoa; phylum Chordata; class Aves; order Cuculiformes; family Neomorphidae; genus Dromococcyx; species Dromococcyx pavoninus. Next base: position 920,309 of record JAUMJL010000437.1, on the reverse strand, counting down.
CATATAGTGGTACAAAACCTGCAACATGAGTTTTTTGTTACATTTTAACAGTGTTTCCTCAAATCTTCAAAGCTTGCCTGATGGTTTGCTGAAGTAATTGAACCACTCTTGAGTTGCTTTATATAGGACATCTTATCTTTCTTTCATTACCCAGTCCGTGGCTTCTTTTCTATTCCCATGAAATCCATGTACACACTTTAGAAGCCCTCCTGAACAAGCTTGCTTCTAACTTTCACAGAGCCCTTAGCACAATTTGAATACGAAAGAGATACTGAATAAAAAGCTTTAATCTCTTGTCTGCTATTCTTCTTTCTTGCCTCTTCATCTCCCCCCGCCTTCTTCCAAGAGCTTTTCTGTGTTAGTAAAGTGAACACTTTCTGTTTAAAGTAAGTATAATGCTTGAGAAGATGCACTGGGAGAGTGAAATCGAAAGCCTGGCCTGTGAAACCTTTCTGCCACAATTTAGCAATATTTGTGCTGCATTTACTTGCTCTTGAGCTTTTTGCAGGTAAAAGATTAGTAAAGAGCTCTCCTTAACAAAATCATTCAATCAGTAGCAAGCATAGGCAGTATCAAATGTGCCCTCTACCTCAAATACTGTGGGGCTCTTTCTTCTGATACCTCTTCCCTCAGTTAACTGGAACTGCTTTGAAAGGGCTTTCTGTTCTCTGCTCTCTTGTCAATTTGAATGCCAGGAAATGAGCCCCCTTTGTGAGATTAATTAATAGCAGGAGCTGATCGGCCCAAGCCCAATTGCCACGCAACAGAGCTGTAATTGCTACTTTGTGGAAAGGAAAGAAAAAGTTTTGGTTGCAGTTTAAGAAGAGGGTTTAAGGAAAGTTCTTTGAACTAGAGGTCTCAGTGCACTGGATTAAGGCAAGAAGCAAGGAGGCCTTTGAAGTTCGTTAAGAGGTTTTGGAGGAGAAAAAAGTTGGGTGGCAAATGGGAGCTGGCAACATCAAAAGCATTTAGCACCATTCCTCACCTGCTTGTATTCAGAGCAGGGACCACAGACTGGAAGCATCATTTGCTTGCACTTTAAATGGTCAGTTTGGGTCTCTATTTGTTCTAATTCAAAACCAGACTGTGTATGTCAGTATGTATGTAAGGTTTGCTAGAGCTGAACATATGAAAGCTGGATATACCCCAGTGCATGCATACACATATGCATTACATGTACAGGTAAACATAATCACTGAGTTCAGTATAGTAATTGACATTTGTCATTTTTCTTCCTACCACATATCAGTTTTTTTCTGCTTTATTCCTTATTTATGCAGTGACATACTACTAGTCACTGATTACTGATACTACTGAACTCACATTTGTTTTAAAGTCTTGCTATATGCAAATTTTCCTAAATGTCTTGCATATATATATATTTGGAAATAACTCAGAAGCTGAGGTCATCTTCAGGCAAAACTTGACCTACAGAAAGCAGACACAAGTCCCTTGCAAATGCCTGGGCCAAAACCAGGTGTGGCAGAAATGTTTGTATGAGCTGGAAATGCAACCTGTGTGACAAATCAATAACCCTTCATCTTTTTAACATTTAATGGCAAGGAAGTAACTTTATAAGCAGAGCACAACTCTGAGTCCAGTAACGCAAAGATCCTAGAAAACTGCCCTAATGGAGGCTGGGGGATTACTTTGGAGTCAGGGGATCTCCAAGCACTGCGAAGCCAGCAATCTTGTCCTGTTCCACACCTCACTGCCAGATGCATGGCCACAGCATATGTGCTGGAAATCCCTTGGTGGCACAAAAGCACCTCGGAGGCTGTTACAAGTCAGTGGAACTTAGAGCAGCCTTGAGGTGTTCTGACTTATATAAATGAGCTGCTGTCAAGCCTTAAATTCAGAAAGGGCAAAGGTGGGAAGAATCTGCTTTTGTCCTTTTCCTCAGCATCTGTCATTTACACCACTGAAGTCAGTGGGTTGAATTCACATCTAATATAATCTGAACATAACCAGTGACTTCTGGACTAATTTGGTCTGGCATGTATACCCTCTCAGTACCAGGACAGAGCTACAAATTAAAACACAGATGTCTTGTCACAAATTTTATGATGTGCTTTAAACCATTTACTCCTAGAGGGTGGTGAATATCTTTTCTATTCTCTGTTTCTAAAGCATCCAGTGCAAAAGACTTCTATGACTGTAAATGGTGCATTTAGTGAAACATGCAATCTTCACAACGAACAGGTCTTTATGTCACAAATTTGGGCGGAGGACTGAAATTTCAGAGAGATAACTGTTTGAAAATCATTTAGATCTCAGCTACCTGCCTTACAATTCAAGAATAATACGAAAAATATTATTTTGCTATTTCAGGAATTGGCAGGGTCTGTGGTTTTTATACTGTCCCTCATGTATAAAAATGAAATCAAAATGTGTCTTCAATTAAATGTCACTAGATATTTAAACTCTTTCTACATCTCTCAGTTCAACCCTTCAAGACTGTATTTGATCAGAAATTTGTCTTCTTTCTTCTCCCAGTTCGTAGTATTTCTTACCAGGGTACAATTAAAGATGTTGAAATATGAAGCCTTGCTGAGACAAAAATCTGAACAGAAATACATTTTAGTAGTGAGGGCTTTAGTGAAATTACAAATTAAAGCTTAAAAAGAAAAAAAAATAGAAAAGAAAGAAAGAAAGATAAAGCAAACCACTTTAGGCAGGGTTCACCTTATCTAAAAAAGTGCCTTCTCCAGCCTCAACTAGGTTCCCTCTGCCTTTAAAGCACAAATCTGTCACTCTGAGTCAGGTGGGATAACTTGCTTTTTGGGCATGGCTGCTTCCAATGTATACAGAGAGAGCCTGAACACCTAACTTAGGGCAGCACCTTAATAAGCAGTTAAGGCTTGGGAGAGGAACACCTCTCCTAGCAAGATTAAGAAAGAGTCCAAACATTGCCAGATGCACGGGGAAGAGGTGTTCTGTGATTCTTGTTCATTCATGACTGACAGAAATTTTAGCTTATTCTTTTAATTGTTTAGAAGAATGCCCTAAAGACAGATAGAGCATAAACAATATCATCAGATAGAGTATGTTCTTCATGTTGTAGTCTCATGAACCAATTTTCAATGCTATTGGTACATCTGTGTTCACATCTGCCCTCAGATCTATCTACCATTTCCTTAAATCAAAGTACTTCACAAAATAGAGAAGCTCTCTTGAACAGAAATAATAATTGTTCCATCTTAAACCTCTGGGTGCACCCCAAAAATACTTACATTGGGTAGTTTGCTGATTCTGCATCCTTTCTTTCTCCATTTGCTCTTTTTCTCCCTACTATCCTGCTTTCCTCTCCTCAGAGCAAGAAAGGAATGATCATGATCTTCAGCATTTCTACAAGTTTACCTGCTTATACGTAACATAATATATATCGTACCAGAAAAGAGTTTCTTTGCCATACAATAAATGAGAAGCAGGCAGACACAAAATTTAGAGGAAAAGACTAATCTTGAGGCTGACTTGGATGAGCTACAGTAAATGTATATATTGGTTTGGAGAATATTGTGACACTAACTTCTAAATTTATCTGCTCGGCTCATTTAGGCCATTTTTCATCTCATATTTCAGCTTCTTATCTATGAGAGGGTGACTTACGTTGAATCCAAGACTTGAAAACAGATTGCAATTCTAACTTTTCTTGGAAACTGTAGGGAGGCCAGACATAAATGTAAGTCTTTGAAAGGCACTCATTTTTCACCTTATCCTAACATGAAGCTTAAGACACGTAAAATTCTCAGACTTCAATATCCGAAGGTCACATTACACATCATAGTAAATTTTACTTACCTTAGGAAAAATAGCGATGTAGATCTTTATTCAAACACACAAATTAATTCACAAAATGTCTACAAGATACCCAAGCCCATCCATATATCATTGTTTTTCAGTGAGGTTTTCTGTAATTACATCTGTTAACAAATGGAGCAAATTCAATTAAAATTTAACTGGCAGTGCATGGAAGCAAAGCAGGTTCACTTTTATTATGTCAAACACCTTATTTTATGCCATGCATGTTATGGTTTACCTCTCCTTAAGGCTTGCAACTGCAACATTTTAACTGATATCTGGAGGCTTGTAATTGTATGTGTGCACATCAATTATAGATTGGATTCAGCATTTTCAGATAACTTCACCAATCACAAAGAGAGCCCACTGGTCTCCTGGCATTTTCGGAGCAGTTTGATTACAGGTGTAATACATACAGCCTTGTTAGCTCTCAGTGATGAGGGAATCCCTTCCCTGCTGGGTTCTAGCTGAGGCACTGACCATTGCTTTTCACTAACAATTTCTATCTGCTCCCAAGAGATGTTTTAATGAGCCCCTCCGACATGGCCAAAGGCAAGAAATGTTCTCTGGGCCAATGAGGTGAAGAGCCAAAGCTTAGCCTACTAGGCAAGCAATAATTAATAAGGCATTTTTGATTCATCTCAATTCATTAACAAAGTTACTTTTTTTTATTACTGCTAAGCAACACAACGTTAAGTCTGTCACATTACTCACAAGTATTGAATGAAATACTTGTGCCAAGGTACGCAAAAAAAATTAATTTATGACAAAAATAAATGAATTTAGAATACTAATTGGGAAAAAGCAACTGACAGATACAGTGAAAGATTGATTTTAGGGGAAATGGAGAAATCTGTTTTCTGTTTATTTTAAGGACAGGGAACGAATACTGATTAGAAATGTATAGCCAGTTAGGTTAGTGCAGCATTTGGTTAGGTTAATACAGGATGTTGCATTTGTCTAAAATTTTCCCCAAACTTGTGTCTGTCTGCTAGTTAGGCAGAGTGGCAGTGAAGCTGTGGTTTGTTGGGATAAATGACAATGTTCCTTAAGACCCTTAGACCATATTGACCTGTGACAAACAGTTTTTTAGATCACAAACAGTGCTTCTTTCCTTAGAAAGTAATGTTGCTTATTATCAGCAATAACCAATTTACAAGGAGCCAAACTTCCACTGGAGTCGTCTAAATAAACTACCTGGAGCTGATAAGGATATTTTTCCAATTTTTGTTTTCATTAAGTCAGGATTTTGGGAGAGACAACCATCTTTGATAAGTTGCTGGGTATTTTGTTTTCTTCCTCTTTTTGCCCCGCTGAGAATTAAGAGCAAGACAGCCAGGAAGAGGAGTAAAAAGAAATATTAGTTAAAAACAGTGCATCAAAACTGAAGCTCTTTAGAGATATGGAAGAGGCATCAATCACTTCTGTGGGCACATTAAGCTGTTACATATTATAGCCATCTCGATTTAAGTGGTGTAAGGCTCATCTCATTTGCATTTGTTGTGTTACAATCTTGCTTCAGGCCTGTCTCCACAGTGAATAAGGTGGCTGTGCAAGGCAGCTTGTGGCTGGCATAAAGGATATGTCAGAGTCAAGCTGCTTCACTAATCAGCTTTGCTGGGGCAGATACATGATAGTCTATGTGAAGAAATTTAGATAATAGTATACAGCATCCATTGGAACTGTATATAGTGTGTATAGGGCTTTAGACTAACTTCTAATCTTTCATGGAACATTTGTAAATACTGCAGTGATGTTCTAGTGACCTCTAAAGGCAGCTGGTTCGCTCTGTGTAGCACTTTTTGTTAAACCTCCCGCTTCATAAGACACATAATGCTAATGTTCATAAAGGCTCTATGCTGGGAATTTTCCCAAAAATATGATTTTTCCATTAAACTTTCCATGTTTCCTTGACACATTTCCACCTCCTCCCCATTGTCTGAAGCAGCTGCAGGTGAGCCCCCCATCCCAGCACCCGCCTGCCTGCGCCCCCTCCTCCCCCAAGTCCCCCGCCTTCCTCTCCCCCTCCCCAGATTTGTCACGCTGCCCGCCTGCGCCAGGGGCCAAGCCAAGGCTGTGCGCCCAAGCTAACAGCAGTCACAACTCGCATGACCCTCCCCTGGGGCTTGGTGGTGGTAGCCGACGTCTCATGCTGTGGTCTCACTTTCCGTTCCTCCTCTAAACAACTTGGCATAATCTTCAACTTTCCCGCATCCAGCAGGCCAGGCCAGGGGCTTTATTAACATAGAATAACAGTACCTCGCCACAGGCCAGCCAGCATGGGTGCTGCTCCGAGTCGAGTTTGACTGCAGTGTTAAGCTGGCTAAAAATGTAAGTTTTTATAGACGTTACTCTTCTGTTTCACATTTTCTTTTCCTTTCCTTTTCCCTTTGGTAGTTTTCAAATTATGTTTATGAAAGAAAAGAAAAGAAAAACAGGAACCAGAAAAAAAGGCTAGAGTCGAGATTCAACTGCCTTCCCTCAACTCTTTCTGGCACAATGTTAACAACTCCCTATAGCACAGTGTTTTCCCCGGTGTCATTCCCCTTCAAGCCCATCTGGTAAGCCTAGTGTGTCATTTTCTTGAGTGCCAATTTGCAACGATGGTCATATCAGAGTCAGAAACCTTCCCTGTCCAGACAGGTTCCTCCTGTCATACACCTCTCCTGCTTACGCATCTTCTCTGCTCAGCAGCTCTGATAGGGAGCATGAGACACTGTGCTTTGTTTGCTTAAGTCATGATCAAACAATTAAGCTGGGCATTTGGGTCCATTTGGACAATGGTGCTCATGCATACACACACAAATTAAAGGTCCAATGATAAGTAAAAGCTATAGGGTGTTTTAAATGCAAGTGAATTCCCTGAAAAATAGATCAGGAATGTCTTTTCTTACTCCACCATTGAAGATAAGGGGGACATTTTTTAAAACAATCTCCTCCTCCCCACCACCACCACCCCCAACCCCCCGCACATGATGAAAGACCTGTAAAGCTGAATAGTTGGGAGATAATAACTCTAACGGTAAAGGTCCCAGCATACATATACCACCCTGCCTCTGGCAGTAATCCTGGCTTTGGGGATCTGAAATTTCCTAAAGATGTATTAGTGTCTTATACACATGTGCTCTTGTGCACTCATAATCCTTTTCACTAGCTTCTTAGCTGCATGCTTTGTATTTAAATTTTCTTTCTGACCAAGTAAATCCCTTTGGATGAAGTGACAGGAGCTTTTCAGCACCCATAGCTGGGTGACAGCTGGTGTAGAGGCTCTGAAAGACTGCAAAGTGTTCCTTACTAGCTTTCTTCAGGACCAGTGTCAGCCACCAGCTGAGCGATTTGTTAGCTCCCCTTTGGGCATCAGTCAGCTGAAGAGGCTCGCATTAAAGGCTAAACTAATACAATGGATATTAATATAAAAAAAAAAAACAATATCTGTGCTCTTGGCTTTACTGTGCTTTTAATTAGGTGCTTATTCATTATATGTGAGCACGGCTCATTTTCATTAATTCAGGAAACCCTTTATTAATACTGTATTAAATGTATATGCCCGTGTTAAAACTTTTGCTTGAAAGACATAATTGTCAGAAGCTGCTCTAGGACCAGCACAGTGGTTAAAGTAGTTTACTTACAGATCACAGAACAAGATGTTTGTATTTATTTTCCCTCAAGTAAAGTTTCCCTGCAAATGTCCAATGTGTAATATATTCTGTTATTTAATTCTAGATTTGAAGGTTTGCTTCTCAGGGGTTCTGGCAAGTTTTTGCTATCAGAATTAGTAATGAGAAGAGCTGGAACTGGGGAAGTAAATCGCACAATGTAATCAGGTTGTTAAAGGAAAAGCAATCCAAAAATGGGACTATTTCAGAACCAGACTAGGGCAGGATGTAACATTGCAGGGTGCTGCCTGCACAGTTTTTTTCTAAGGGGTTATAGGCACAAAGGCAGGGGAGAAATTCTTCACCATTTCTCCAGCAAGTAAAGGAAAGATTAAGTTAAAAGAAGTAAATTTTAAAACACAGTAGCTCGCATGATAATTTTTTAATTATTTATTGATCTCTAAAGATATTAAATACTGAAGTAGGTAAAACTCTGCTTGAGTAAGTTGTTTTGCTTGAGTAAGGACTGTTGACTTAGACTAAAGATTTATGAGAATTGCTTTATAAAAATAGAAATTAATATTCTATTCTTTGTTGGTGCAACACCCACATATAGTTGTGAAAGCATCTCAGCTTTTAAATAATAATCCAAACTCATAATAAGAAAACATGTAGAAGTATTTTAAGTTTATTATTTTATCTAAGACATTGTCATAATAAAATCTCATTTACAAATTGAGATACATGGAACTGTGGTGTTCTTTCTTTAGGCTGTTGTGTTTTAATAAAGTTGGGATAACAGAGTGATTCTCTTTTTCTTTTTTTTTTTTCCTTTTTCTTGAAATATGGAATAGGGAATCCTAAAGGAATAAATCAAAATTCCAAAAAGACATATAAACTCCCTCACAGCTTTGAAATATTATTATTCTTGAAAACAAATAGCTAAATTAAAATTACAGATCTCTGAGGTAGCTCCCAATTCAAATTTTGCTCCGGATGACTAAAATCAAATGAAGTTTGAGCCTTTGATTCACGTTCAGTAAAAAATTTGAAAGTAATTTCTGTAAGAATGCTCATTTTCAAAGAAATATAACAGCTTTCAGTATCATGCATTTCACTCTATGTTTCCATTTTAATCAGACTTAGAGGTTTATTGTCATTTTTTTTGTCGCTGACAGTTCTAATTGAGTGAGATATATTTTGTAGAAATAATAAAATTTGCAAGATGCTTCTTATCTGTGAGTAATAGATCACAGAAATGAGAAAGATTATTCAGATGAACTAAAAAAAAATACCTTTTTCTAGCTCTTCCTTTTGCTTTGGTAACTTAACAAAATTAATTTACAAATAAAAAAGTGAGTTATTTTTATTTTAAAACCTTTTCCATACCTCTGCAGAGACAGCTGCATACATACCACAAGAAAGTACAATGCATTTACAGAAGAGAGATAACATTACATTTCACAGCCCAAATCAGACATGTATTTACAGTTCTCACTCCTCCTGCACCCTCTGAATATATTGCTATTCATTCCTACATCTGGATTTTGACCCTTCTTTGCATACATTTTTCCCACCTCCAAAATACGCTGCTGTTGAGCCAGAAAATAAACACTCACTGAAATCTCAAATTAAGCTTCTCCCCGAATTGCTAAAGGACCTGATCCTCCACTCGTTGAAGTCTGTAGAAGTTTTAATCACAGATCACACAAGCATGTGAAACAAGGGGCCTTATAATCATAATACCTGGGCAACCTCTGAGCTGCGGAACTGAAGGCATTCTTGTAAGTGTCATAATTCTAGAAATCTGCTAATAATAAAAATGGAATTTGGGAGATTTTTAGGTTGAACTCAGGCATTTCACTTAGGGCATGATCCCAAGCACTTCTTCAGCATGTTTTTCCCTTATGAATTATTAATACAGGGCTTGTAATGGGCTCACAAGTGACTCCAGAGTCCTTATTAGTAACTCATGGTCACAATATCAAACTGAAAAATTCACAGGATGTAGAGTGCAGATAATATTTAATCTCTGCAGGGTTTTATAAGAGAAAATAAACAATAGCAAAATATAAGGAAGTCCCTACTTCCTCTAAATATTAATTGACGTAATCCCAATCTGGGTCAATCAAAATTTCTAAATATTGCAAACTTTTCCTTTTATGTATTCCCCATTTTTACATATTTTTTTCTGTTTTTTTATAACCACTTTGTTTACAGTTAACTTATTCACTCTGTACAAACACTGATGGTGATTCTTTATTACTATTTTAAATATACAGCATTGTTAAAAAAATATAGGGCATACCTGTATGTTTGGTGTCTGTTTACATTTTCTGTAATGTAGTCATTAAGCACACAACGTAGACTTAAAGGATGTCAAAACTGACAACCGCACTATGATTGATGATGCTGTGCTAGACTAATTCTTACCAGGTGTGGTGTGATGTGAATTCAAATGCAGCTCAGGGTTCTTATTTGTCTTAGTAAAGTTGTGCTTTGTCAAAGTTCTTTGACTTCTTAACCCACTAAATCCATCTTCTAATCCAAGTTTTTCTTCACCTTATTGCTGTATACAATATTTTTCTTCCTCTCTCTCAATAAAGAAATCCTTAAGTGTTTATCTCCAGTCGGGGTTTCTTAAGATATCCAGTTCGTGTAAATTCCAGAAAATACCAAGTCTGATGAGGTTATGTTAATTAAGTGTAAAATCTACATAAAGGCTTCCTAAGTGACTTGAACTAAGGTAGGCTAAATTATGTAGGGTGAAATTCACTCCATCAGCATAAAGTATAAACATGAGAGATTTATGTGGATAAGGAGTAAAATCCATGATCTTCAAACAGCAAAAGGGCTACAGCCCGGACTCCTTTGGTCCCTACATAAACTGCTTCCAGTCTCATGCTGTCATTCCTTCTCACTTGCAGAGCTGGGATGCAGAGGGGATAGCATCAAGTTATTACCTCTTGTTAAAAGTAACCAATAAATATTCGGTACTTGCACTTTTGAACAACAAATAAATTAAATACGTATTTATGTGCTAGTGGGGAGGGTACTTTACTTAAACTTTTAGGTTATTTCTTTCCTCTCTCTTTTGTCCCTTCTCCTACTCATTTTTTACTCTGTCCTCACTATATATTATCATCAGCTGAATCATTGGCAAGCTATGTGTCCAGCATGTTTGATAACAGAGAACCATATTGACCTGGGGGTGAGCAATGGCTGAATGATATATCATCATGTTTGATTGTATTTGTCTTACTTTCATTTATGTTTTATTAACAAAAAAAATGAATTTGCAATCAGAGTCTTGAGACACATTAGGAAACATGTATAGCAGAATTCTTAAAAGTTCAATTTACTTCTACACCCAAATAACCTAAAAACCTAAATAGTATGATTCAATGAATCATAGCAAATCACATCAAAAGTTGTGCTGGTAATCTGTAAAGGTACCTATTATTGCCTACCACCTCCCCCTTTCCTCAACAAACCCTATTTCACTCAGGTCTAATTTTAAGCGAGTGCTTTCTCATGCAAATGCCCATTGCTTTGAATGAGATTTTGCAAGGGTAAAGACTGAGTAAAGACACTGGGATGTTGTCTTCAGAGGAAAAACACAACCCCACCTTTAATAGATACCGACAGTCACTGTACAAGAAAATTATTGGAAGAAGGGCCAGTACGCAGCATACAGGACAGTAACTAATAAGTCTGCAAGGAACTAACAGGCACCAGTAGGTATCTTCTATATTACTCAGCTATCTTCTTTGCAGAATTACCCTGAAAATACCCCAAGACCTCTCGGTTGAAATGCACAGATAAAGGGGTGGGGATGGGGGCGAGCAGAGAAGTAAGAAGGCCAGATTTAAGTCCTAGTGGTAAACCACGTAGTTGTCCCCTTCCTCAAGACATCAGAGAAAATAATTATTTCCATTTGTCAAAGCCCTGGTAACAAGCATTGAGGTTGGGATAATAGTCTTCTACAAAAAGAAAAGAGCTTATTCACTTACATTTAGATAATTACAAGAGTTGACTGTTTGGAATTCAGAAGTATTGAAGAGGCCTAAGGAGGTCACAGTGACCCCTGCAGGCCATACAGTATCCTTGAGAAAGAACTTTGGAAATTAACACTATAATTATATACCTAATAAGTTAGATGTAAAATTGCCTTTTTTGTTTGTTTGTTTTAATTCTCTTGGCAACTTCCTATGTATTTCCAGTGTATGGAAACTTGCAAGAGGGGACAGGGAAACAGGGACACAGAAATTAATCAGAGCTGAGCTGAGCATTTTTATTTACTGTTACAGCCTTCACTCACAAAACACATCCCAGTTTTTGCAGTAGAGGGATAGACGTGAAGAGTGATCCCTAACTCACAGCCCTGAAAACAAGTCTTCCCCACAAAGAGAAGTCTTCTTTTCTGAATACTTATTTTAAAGAAAACATAAGTAATTTGATTTCTTTCTGAATCACTACACATATGAATAACAATTCCCACTTTGTATTCACTTTGAAAACTAGATGAAAGATGTTAGAAGACTGTTATGTCTCTCATTTTGTAGTGAAGATATGAAAATATGCCAAGTGCATTGGCTACTTAATTGACATTTTTGGTCAGCCCTATTTGCTATATTTAAAGTACTTATGTATAAAGATAGTTGTCCAAAGAAGCACTAATGTTGCTATGAAGACTGTAGACACTTACTTGAAACGAGATGGCATCCTGTGCCATACAGCTTGTGGGCTGGATGACCTGGCACATGGCAGGCATGGGAAAGAATGGACAACTCTTTCATCTTTATCATGAGCATCCAGTCTCACATCTGGGTGAAGTTCAGACATTTCTTTAAGGTCTTGCTAGTTTTCACAGATCACTCAGTGCTGCTTTCTCTGTTCCATGCATCCTTCATCTCAGTTTGCTCATTGGCATTGAGTTTGTTTCTTCCTGCTGGAGTCTTCAGCTTGCATTGCATTTTGTCTGGTTCACTTTTAGTGGGCTGAGAGGTTTCTCTGCAACATCAGTGGGTGTTAGTGGTGTCAGTGGTGGAAATCTGCTTTAAGCAGATTTTCCAGGAGTCTTGGCCAGGTGAGATTATGTAGAAATATTGATAATTGTTTGTGGCATTTGTATTTCAGATTTAACGATATTAAGCACTGTTCTATGGCCATTGTTTCGCCAGCTGTAGAGAGTGTGTCCTGACAGATTTGTGAAGGGATTAACTACTTATTTATTGCTTCCCCTAGTTTTGCTGTCCATTAAAAAATGCAGCCTTTGTTTTAACAGATCATTTGTATTATTTACTGGGTTCTTTTCTGTACCAGTAAGATATCTTACTGATCAAAAAATGGCTTGGCAAAACAGAAATTAAAGCAGAAGAAAGAATCTAGCAGGTCTGTGCTAATGTATTCCCACCTGTGAGTCATAAGAGGTGCTCTCGGTGCTGTTCCTCACACCATCCCCATCTGTCATGTTACCCAAACATGTGATTCAGACTTGTGGTCAAGATACTATTTTCTAACCAACTATCAGCTAAGCCATGGTAAGATCATCTTTGAAACATAAGGAGAATGTGAAATAATGAAACTTAAGGTAACAATTTTTTTAATTGGGGCTGCTCTAGAATTAATTTCCTCTCCTTTGTTGAAGGCTAAGAGAGCTCATGAAGCTACTGTTGTTGAACTGGCACATGGTAACTCTTTTTACCATGTAGTACTTTTGATCAAATGTCGGAGCTCTTAATTGTATTTTTGTAATTTATATTCCTCTTTAATTTGTGGTATAATTTAATATTTCCCGGTAAATAAATATGATAGATTTTTGTTCATTGCCATTTACATAGAAAGAAAAAAGGAAGAGGCAGGCAGTCCTAGACCCTCTCATCCGCACAGGAGTGACAGAGGCGTAAGAAAGGCTGAACGTAGCAGAAAGGAGTGGATTTCAGCAGAGTGCACTGAAGAGAAATTATCTCCGAAATTAATGTGCTGGCCAACAAAGCACAACCAATAACTTCCAAGGCCATTGTGGACCTAAAACTCTAGCAGTGGTCAAAGCAAATTAAAACTTTTATTAAGGGACCCTTATGTATCATTTTGCTGCAGCAGGATTACACCGCCAGCCCTGCAGAGGGAGATTTAGTTAGGTAATTCTCATTAAGGGGCAAACCTCTCTGACTTCTGCAAGTGCTTTGCCTGATTAAGTACTGAAGAACCAGGCCCTAAGGTTGGCCTAGCTGAGCTCCAACCTATCTGCCTTTATGCAAGTGAAAGCTTCATATATCAGCTACAGCTCATGCTGAGGAGTCTTACCAGGCACTCTAATCCTAAGAGGAAACATTTCATTGCAATGCACATCAATTTGCATTCTTTCTCAAAACTCTGCTATTACATTATCCATTTTTCTCTTGATTAAAAGAGATCAAGAAGTGCACACACACACTACGCATGCAGGCTTTCCATACAGGAGGCCTGGATTCCACATTCAAATTCAGGCTGGAGGAGATCTGGCAACTTCCAGCTCTTGATGGATTTATGCTGTTCTAATAATAGTTACAATTTAAAGATAATTATCAAGGAGGGAAGTTACTGTGTTTTTGTTACTATTGTTGGGTTTCTAAGGTATTCAAGTGGTTTCAGAACTATCCAATGCCTAAGAGTTCTTAAATACTGTAAGACCTCTGAGCCTATGTAAACGACTTCAGTTTTATTTACTGAAGGTCAGCCTATAGCATTAGTTAACGCCACAAGCGGACAGGGACCTGGATTATGGTTTAGATTACACAGTCCGTCCTCACCATCCTCTGTGAATAACCTCAGAAAATAACTGGGGATGTAATTGCAAAAGGCAGGCATATTTAACACAAAAGTTTCTTTCTGATCTGTGCAAAAACATAGATCCCCTTCACTCACTCCTTACCCTTGCATAAGCACTAAGAAAATCAGGGCACATGGAGCAAGAACCAATCCCTGCTCTTCCACTTTTTCCAGAAATTGGTATTTTCTTGCTCCTCAATGGCCTGCAAATGAAATGTTCATAATGGCACTTCTTTGCCTCAAAGCAAACAAGAATATAGGCACATTGTAGAGTAAATGGTAGTAAAGTACTGCATCAAGGGAACTGTGTAAGATACCCAGACCAGGTAGATTTTGTAGTATAGAATTGACATATCTATGCAAAATAAAAATCATGTATTTAAGAAGCTGAATATCTCAACTAATAGCAACATAAGCAAACGACCCGGTACTGCCAGCATTGGCTGTTTTGTAGAATAGAATACTCAAAAAAATTGATTTTGGCTAAAAGTAATATAATTCCATAGAGATAAGTCTGGATTCCTCTCCAAACTGCACCATACTACCTACGGCCTGAAGGCTCTGAGTGGAAATTTATACATTAGCACATGGAGCAAGACATGCAGGAAAAAAGGGGGGAAAAGGGGAATCTTAAATGAATTTAACATCTCTTGTTCTCCATTTTTCAACCTGTGAGGAGAAATAACACTTTTGAGGCTGTTACTCTAAAGAGGTACTGAAATCAATGATGTCTATCCACACAGGAACTAGTAAATTAATGTTTCTGGAGGCATTCTGGTTTCATACCAGTGGCTTGACATATTCAGATGAACTATTGAAGACAGAGCCTTTGTGCTTTGTCATCTGGATTGTATTTTTTTTACTATTGCTGCTTCAGGAAAAACTAACAAGCCTTTTTGATCCAAAACTAGCTGTACATCCAAATACAGCTAGTAGTTGTAGGAGGTGTGGTATATTTTTAGGAGAACATCTGAGCAGGAATACAGTAAATTTCACTAAGTAAATTTATTACAATAGTGGAGGAAGGAGAATCCACCCCTGTCTGATATGGTATTTCAGTAAGATGGTCCATAAGATCATTGTTACAATAAACCTCTTCATTTATGGATAGAAAATAAGTAATAGTGCATGGTATATAGCAGAACTAGAAACAGGTAAAAGGATTTAGGACTGCACAAGCACTCAATTTTTCAAAAACTAAGAAACGTCATAGAAGCCTCAGACATACTAACTCTTTACAGCTGAGGAAAAACTGCCACATGTTGAATCTTTCTTCCCTTTATGTCTGTATAAATGTGCTAATTGGGCCACTGAACAGTGTATTCAATGGACTTAGTGCTATCAGTTGCAGAGTTCTCTACTCTACTCCCTCCTGGAGTAGGAAGAATTTTCTTTAAGTTGTGATTCTTTCTAAAATTACAGGAGCAGAAGACTAATACAATTATAAAACAGGCAATTGCTTCTGACTCCTATACACTGTATGACTGTTTGTCTAAAGGAAACTATTAATTCCAGTTTTACCTTGCACTTTAATTGCAGGTCAGCAGGCTTGAATCGTTATAAATTTGCCACCTTAAAGTCTTTTGCTAAGTTTAATATAAACCACATCAAGCCATAGCATAAACAAGCTGGAAATGATAAGCAGTTTGTGATATCTCACTAAACTACAAATATTAAGAAATAAATATTTTCTCTGAATGTTAGTAGAATGCATGATCTATGTTTTCAATCCTAATTTCAGCTTCTGATGAGATGAATCAAATATTCACATCCCAGCTGCTTCTGAATGTTCTAAGTGGAATTTCTTGGAGCAGTGTGAGCAGGTGGTGTTCCCACACAGCTCCAAATAAAGTTTATATGTGCTAGGGATGCTGGCTGCCTGACATACAAACATGGATTCAGATAACTAGTTTTCTTTCAATGCATATATTGGGTCATTTTGGCATAAGGCTGAGAGATCTTCCCAAGGACAAAGTTGGAAACGTAGAGATGTTTCCTGGAATGCCTACTTTCTTCCAAGCCCAAGGCCATACTTTTATGCACCTGAGCCATAGTTTGTATAAGCTTCATGCATGCTGAAGACCAGACTGTTTCAAGCCTTTTGACAATAATTTTTGTAGTCTGGCACAAGAGTGAGGTATTCAAAGTTGGATATGAAGTTATGGAGGATAACTGAGGCTAGAAGGCCTGTTGAGATACACCAAAAAAGCATGCCTTGTAGAGTTGGAAGGTAGGGCAAGCTAGGTTAGTCACAGCTCAAACCTGTTTCCATAGAAAGGCAAAATGTTGATGTGCCCTAACCTATAGTCTAGTCCTACGTGTCCCTAGCTGGAAATCATTTTATCTGTTCCATATTAGAGCCCAAATCTAAATTAACTGTTAGCAGCACAGAGGATATGGATTTCACACCTAGACACGTGGAATGAAAGTGCTTATAAAGCCTTCACCTTTAGCAAGTCAACCCAGTCTTTGCCCATCCTAAGTTCCTACTTGAGAATCCAATCTCCTATAAAGACAGATTCATAGCTACTCAAATACCTACTCTGACCTGCACATTAGAGGACTCTGAGGTTTTTTGGCTCCAAAGGGAATTTAGAAAGCTCAGCTTCACAAGGTTGAAGTCAACTTTTGTGACTTTTCATTCCTCTGTGGTCAATATTGACTTGGATTTTCAGCTTTGTAACAAGCTCAGCAGCAGAGCTTGTATTTTTCACCTATATTTTTGGTTCTCTGTAGTCTTATTTCATGACTGTTTAAGACTCTGCTAGTTGGCTACCATCCTACGCTCATGGCATCATGCAAGGGAGTAAAAATGGACAGTAGAAAGTTGAATATTTCCTGTTATATCTTACCAAAACCACAGTATTCCAGTATGTTGAGGACACATAGGAGAACAACAGAAAAAAACTTCACTTTGAGCTAGATAGGAAGTCTCAGACAAGGAATTTTGCTCTGGCCAGTTTTATCACAGTCCACTCCCTCTGCTTTACGAAACTGATGTGAAAAACTTTGAGTCAACTATATGGTTTCTAATCCACAGCATAAAAATTCTGTGTAACGTAACTTTTAATCTTACAAAATGCTTTATGGGCCATCTGGATGCAGTGCCTTTTCTGGTACAACACTCAATGCTTTAACAATGATATTGGACTACCAGAGCCTAAACCAGGAGCTTCTTCTAGAAAAGCCTCTTTTTTTGTCTTTTCAGTACAAATCTTGCTACATTAGTGTTTGTCGATGAGATTAGGAGATTTGCCACCTGAAGAAACAGAACCAAATGGTTGCTTGGAATGATTACAACTAAGATGTCCTGTCAGAGTTGGGGTGCCTAGATTATTGTGCGCTCCTTGCTTGTAGCATTGAACATATTTCAGTGAACACAAACCAGATTGTTCTGATAACAGCAAACCTAAAAATCTAACTTAGTTTCTCCACTGTATTTCTCTGAGAGGCACAGTAAGACAGATTTTTCTACATTTTTTTTTACTGTCATAGCCCCTGGAAGACTTTGAGCTAGCTCTCACTGTACTAAACTTTCTTAGACAGCATAAAATACAGGTAGAGACTAAAATAGACTAAGGGAACTGTATATTCTAGAACTACATAATTAGAATAAGTGTATGAGAACTTTAACATTTAAACGCCAAAATACAGATCCAAGCCCTCGGAGGAGACACCTAGACAACTTAATAGAAAGTCAAGAGTCCTCTCTACTGTTTTGCTCCTGGGCTGTGCTATAGAGTCCTTAAAGTGCTCCTAGCTCTCCTAGAAGAGGAGAGAACAATATATCCTGTTTTGTTTCAAAACCAAGATAACTGGAAAGAAGACTGTATAAATATATATTTTCATATATATACATTTATGTTCATATATAGGTATCCATCTACTCACATATCACTCCCACAGGGCACTCACAACCACAAATGCATTGAAAAAAAAGGTTATTCCCTTCAAAGAATTATTTTCTTAAAAGTGAAAGCTGATGGGACCTAAGCATAAAGCTATGTCATTTTCCTCCAGTAAGAGGTAGCAGCTTTCAGCAGTAGTTGATATTGCATGATAGTTGTCCTGTTTTTATCAGAAGACTTCAAATCATTTGAGGTTAGTTTTGTATCTCCTGATACAACCAGGGTTTTAGTTACGTCTCATCACTTGATTACTACTATTTGAGGATACCACCAACGTGACAAAGAAGCTTGACACACAGAAAATTCCAACCCCTGCATTTTCATATAAGTTTTGTTCTAAGAACTAATCAAATTTTCTCACATTAGCTCCTCAGAAGTCAACAATTGCAATAAAAAGAGTGAGTATCTGTTGCAGCCTTTAGTCGGGTTTTTTTTCCATGACAGGAGGGACTTGAACTTCTTTGTTTTGTTCAAGGTAAAACAATAAAATGTGATGCTAAAACGTAATTAAGTTTGGAACCTCTCTGACCAGATTAATTAAAAATACTGTTTGGATTGTCTTTATTGACTATTCACTGAATTTCAAGACCAGATGTATCTGGACCAGATACATCAAGGCAACCACACCAGAACACATAAAAAAAAACGTGAACGTGATTGTGATATAGGCCAAAACATGTATTCAATCAATCCAAGTCTCGCAGAAGTGCCACAGCAGCAATACTATTCTTATCTGATGATCTTAGAATAAAGAGATGTTAATGAAAAGAGATTGGTTTTGACCAAGGACACAAGAAGATGACAGATTCACCATCCAACATGTTTTACTGGTAACATAGCATTTAAACATAATCATAAAGGTCTACTTTCTTTTTTATTTTTTTTGTTCTGAAACTAGAAATATTTTCTTTCACTCGTGTCTAGAAGATCCAAAACACCTCTCTGCAGTCAGTATTCAGGAGACATACAACATATGGTTACTGAAAACTGGCAACAGAACAGTTTCTCATTCTCCAGTCAGGCACTCATTGAAGATGCTCAGGGGACTATCAACACAGCAAATACTCCTTCTTGCTGATACACTTTTTTACTGTGTTGACCTAGATAATCATCTCTGATAAAAAAGACATCTTTGTTACATATCTCATTTATTCAAAATCAAGTGTTCAATATGCTTTGTTTAAATTACTGCATGTTAAAGAAAAGCTCTAGGAAGAGGCACACACTTGCAGGCATGAGTCCTGTCTTTTTATTCTCAATCATTTCTGTGTATTTTTACTCCTATCACACACAGGATTTTTCACATCTTTGCCCTCACTTTAGTCTAGTAGTTGAGGTCATTCTAGAAGTTCACATGATGCTAGAAAATGCAGGAAAAAAAAAGATAATATTTATAGCTCCATAAATTGAATTTTACTCTCATATGTTGCTGAACAAAATATATATAGGGAAAAAAATTGTAAAACAAAAATCACATAAGAGCATTAGCTACAACTCTTATTCTCTGAATTTACCTGTCCCTGCCTGCCTTTCCTCATCAGTAAAAAGAGATAAGTATATTGAGGCTTTATATTTCTTCCTGAATTCATAGAATCATAGAATGTTTTGGATTGGAAGGGACTTTTACAGGTCATCTAGTCTAACTCCCCTGCAGGAGCAAGGATATCTTAAACTAGATCAGGTTTATCAGAGCCCCATCTGACCTGATCTTGAAAGTTTCCAGAGTCCTCCCTGGGCAATGCGTTCCAGCGTTTCACCAGTGTCAGTGTAAAAAATACCTTCCTTATATCCCGTATAAATCTACCCTTGCTTAGTTTAAAACCATTACTCCTTGCCCTGTCACAAAAGGACTTGCTAAAAAGTTTGTCCCCATCTTTCCTGTAGGCCCCTTTAAGAACCGGAAGGCCACTGTAACATCTCCTGCACCGGTTTCCTCTCCAAGCTGAACAAGCTCAACTCTCTCAGCCTCTTCTCGGATAATTTTTGTGGCCCTCCTCTTGACCTGCTCCAACAGCTCCACGTCCTTCTTGTGCTGAGGGCACCAGAGTTGGATGCAACACTCCAGGTGAGTTTTCAACTGAGCTGAGTAGAGTGACAGAATCACCTTCTTCAACCTGCTGTCCACACTTCTTTTTATGCAGCCCAGGATAGGGTTGGCCTTTTGGGCTGTGAGTACTCGTTGTTGGCTCAAGTCCAGCTTTTGTCTGCCAGTTCCCCCCAGTTCCAATACCCTTTATTCAGGGTAGGTATCAACACAGTTTCAAGTTATGGCCTTGTTCTATTGTACTAGAGTCCATATAAGCTCTGAGTTTGTGACTGTATTCCAATAAAATGGTGCTAGTATATCATAAAACCAGGTTGAAGTATCAGAAATGCTTACTATGGACTTATTGCTGCTGTCCCAGGCTTAAGGCCACTTAAGATGAGAATACGACCGTTTGAAAATTAGGCTACCCTTTCACTGAAATAAAGAGAGGGAAATTTACTGAGATTCAGTCATCCTGGAAGCATCTACAACTTTTTAGGAAGTGGCTTGTAAGAGAGCTCCACTGGTACAGGATGAATAAAAAACTTATGATGAAAAATATATTTTGCCTAGATTCGATATCTTCAAAGAAGAGGCTGTCCTCAGCCTTCTAGAAGGCATACTGACAACTTAGCTTAGATATAGGCCTTCCTATCTGTATCTTCAAGGAAGAGATACTGGTGACCCTCTAACTGTCTTTCGGTTGAGAGATTAATGAAGAGCACCCTGGGAATATCTCTACAGTCATACTCATGGAGTTTGTAGAGTTTTTCTCCCTGGACATAATCAAAAGCCATCTGGACATGGTCCTGAGCAACTGGCTTGAGGCTCCCCTGCTTGAGCAGGAGGTTGGATCGGATGATCTCAAGAGGTGCCTGCCAACCGCAAATATTCTGTGGTCCTGTGGTTGCTAAAGCTCTGCTATGCCTTGCATTCATAATCAATAGCCTCTGCTGTGGAAGTGTGTGAGGTAGCATGGTATAGTATAGGATGTTTGATGGGCTCCTGTCAATAGTATGAGCTTTATGCAATATGTATCTAAAAAGAAGAGATGGAAAACTATTTTGAATGGAGTTAATTACCAGGTCTTTACTGATAGTAATTAGAGCTAAGAACTTTAGGAATAGCTCTCCTAGTTTCCTCTCATTTACAAATGGCAGTGGGAGAGCTTCCAATCTGCTTGAAGGCAAAGCTGACCCAGCAGAGTTCACTTTCTTGAGTACACACTTAGATGAGAAGGAAATATTCATGTGAAATAATGAAAGGTAGGTAAGTGGCAAATTCCTCAACCACCTCTCAACCAAAATACAACACTAACGCAACAGTGAAAAGAGATTTATCATTTTCTGACATACCAAGCATGAACACAAATCTGATGAGTTCACAAACATGGCATCTACAAGCCTGGGATCATCTTTTATTTTGGGTAAGATTGCCTAGAGATATAGATACACTTTCTAGCAAACTTTCACCTGTTAAACTGGAAGAATACTGTTCTCATTAAATCTTTGGTAGATATCTTTCCCTTTCAGTTCCTAAAAAGAACCACCTTACAACATCTCAGAAATCTAAGGCTGAGCTTCTTTATCAACTCTAAAAAAGAACATACTTCAAAAGACACCTCTCTGTAAGACTTTCTGTAGTCATTTTCCTTCCCTCTTCTCTGATCTGGAGAAAAATAACAGCTTTTCTGTCAAGAAGTTTGTGCACTTCTGAGGATAAGCTTATATCTACTATGTTGTAGAAAGACAGCAATAGCTGAATACAATCATAAGCATTCTCCTGTGAACTCATAGGGCAGAACAAAGAGTCAATGAAATAAAAGTAGCAGGGAAAAATGATAATTCTACAGTAGATGACCACATCTCACATAGGTGCACATTAGATTGCTTTGGAAACCAAGGCAAAATGTAAATACACAGTATGAGACAAACTATCAGATAATAATATTACAGTAACAGAAAATGGGAAATTTTCAGTTCAGGGATTTCAGAGACATCTGTTCTGAGACTAGTAATATTCAATATTTTTATTAATTTCTGAAATTTTGCTTGTAACATTTAACAGAAGACACAATAATTATATGTTACGCGATAAGTGTATGATAATGTAAGCGGTCACTTACATTAGCATGCCAGGCAGAAGATCCATTTGAACAATATAACACAGTAACTTAACACAGTCTGGCACAAGCCCAGTCTTCCAGAAATGAGGTGCCTAATCCACACTTGAAGTGAAGGCTTCCAGATTAGTTATCTAGTGGGAACTGGACACTCTAAGAAGGATTTGGGACCAGGCCTTTCAATTACACTTCAAAAAAGGCTGTTGTAAAACTGACAAGGATTGAAAAAAAGAAATTATCTGAGGCCTGGAAAACCTACCTTACAGTAAATGGGTAAATCTGTACCTTTTATATAAAAATGTTTAGAAATGGCATGATGATAGTCTAAAATTACCTGCATTATTTCTTGTAATGAAGAATTTCAAATATGTGCAATTAATTTGTATACAAATGTGAAGATCTCTGTGTTTGACCCCTGCAGGTTCCTAAGATGTCCCAGAACTGTTAAGTCAACAGAGCATCAGTGCCCTTAAATGCTCCTTCTTCAGCTTGGACTGGAACCACATGGAAAGCCACTTAGTCAGAAACTGAAAGCTGAGCTTCCAAGCTGTAGTCCTTGTTGATATACCCTGTCATTGTGGCTCCTTCTTCGACACAAGCATTACTCAATTTTTCAGTAGTCCAAGTTGCAAACTAAGCTCAACCAAATACTCTGCAAACTGAACTGATCTGAATAATCCTGAATCTTTGGCAAGTGTGAAGTGAACTGGCTGTTATATTGGTGGTACAGCAGTCAGTAGAAAATCTAGACCAAAAAAGATGGGACAAAACAATTCTTAGGAGTTGTACTTACTGTCTTTTAAAGATTTGCTAAACATAAAATAATTAATCTCCTGAATGTTAGGATGAAACTTCAGACAGTCCAAATCCCATAAAAAAATCTGCTTCATCTGACCCATTTGGAGTACTGAGACAGTGAATAGATCTAACTGTTTATTTAAAAGTATTACAGGCGTTGTATTGGAACAACTGATATAAAAACACGCTATCCCATGCTCCCACTTTTCCTGCTATTTGCCAATTTGTAATTACAGTATGTAAATACACAGCAGAATGGGTCTTTGGTTAATCAAATTGATTTAATTGCTGAATCCCCACAGATGAATGTGAACAGAGTCTTCTCTTTTCTCGTTTTTTGTTGGCAAAACATAGCCGTGCAAATGATAAAAATTCCACCAGAAATGGGAATGGGATTTGAATAACTCTCTTACTGGAACACTGCTAGAACACCTGTAGTCAGATTCAAAGGACTTTAACAAGGTAATTCCTCATAATTTTAGAGCTGCAAATTATGGCATACCCTAGAGATACTGAATTAATTAGGCCTTCGTAGACTATCAATGTGTATGTGTCTTTTCTTTATGGAAATCTGGCATTGTTTTTCATTTTCTGAATTATGTTATTAAAAAGGCAGATATAGTAACACAAAAAAATGTTGCAAAGGGTTCACTATATTTGCTCATTAGTTTATAGTCTGAATATAAATCTCTTCTAATAGTTATGAGTGCTATTGTTAATATCACATTTAGTAGTAGTCATTGGAACCATAGCATTATTCTGATTGCTTTTGTCAGGTAGCTGAATCTTGCAATCTAAAGAAAGCAAGCCTGAAGATGGCCTTGACGACGTAGTGAGCCATTAAAATCTGATGATTTCACAAGCTACTAAAAATGCATGTAACTTTCAGAGTTTTGGAGTTGCATTGGATGCACTCATGCCATAGAATCCAGGAGTTTATCAGTTCCTCAAGCCAGTTCAAAACCTTTCCTAGGTCTAACCTCTGTATCAAGGTAGGACGCATTTCTGTGAAAGCCCTGGTTAACGCTGCCTTCTGTGTGAAGAAGATGTGAGTCTGCACTCTGGCAGGGGTAATATCCTGAAGGATTTGAGTACCGGAATACCAAAGCATGCCCTGGAATTTTTCTTCAACTGTTCTTTGAACAAAAATTTAGCTGTCACTACATATTCGTTCCCACTGCAGAGGCATCCTGAAAGAGCCTATGAGAGTTAGCTCATCAGAGGAGGCTGAAGGAATGTCTCATCTTGATCAGTTTTGGCCCAGATAGGTTTTAGATTTTTCTGCCTGCTAATTTACTAAACTGATTCTAAGAACCTTAAAAATGTTTGCAGAACATTAAGGCTAAGAAGTCTAATCTTATCAGCCTTAAAGGTGTGATTCAATTCCACATTCAGAGACCTGCATTTAAGTATCTAGAAGTGTCTGTCTACATGTGAGGTGAGAGACTGAATTCCCATTATAGTTATTCAGGATCAACGAGATCATGGTCAGATGAGTCTAGAGAGTTCTTTGGCTGACTAAATGAGATGTTTCCTTTGAGTGAACTGAACTCTGCTGAATACCAGCTCACTTTATTTGCCTAGACATATGCATTTGAGATGCTCTGATAGCCTCCCTGGACAACTGCTATTAGTCCAGTAGACCACGAGTGCTATGTTATACTTACCAAGCCTGTGCATATCTTAGGTGCTCGAGGATGCTTAAACATCATTAGATGCCTATGGTTGAGCATCTGAACTGAACTTTGGACTTCTACTGTAAATGGGGCTCAGACACTAGCATACTTACAGACATTTGCATTTTGATAAATTAATCTCAGTTTTCAAGTTAGGCACTCCTAGGTCCTGTTCTGAGGCACCTATTGCCCTTACTCAGTTCTGTCCATAAACAATTGGAGTAAGTTCAATCAATTCTAGACTATCTGAGCCTAGAAACAGGTTTGCAAAATTCATTTGTATTTCACAAATAATGCCACCGCAAACTTTTGATCTCAGCAGTTCATGAAAATACCGGTTTAAATGCTTACTATACATTTCTTTAAGACTCAAGATAAAAACTGCTGCCAGATTTCAATTCTAAACAAAATAACATTCTTTACATTGCTCTTGTATTTGCTTTGTGTGATAACTACCTTTTCAGCGTATTACTAAACTCAATTAGAAATTCTTACTTGGCAACTGTGTGCTGCAGTATTTTGCTGAGACTAATGAACAAAGTTTCATAAAATCAGCTTGTGACCATGTGATGACTATTAAAACTTATAAACCCCTTAACAATTATCATAAGGAAATCAGCATACTATGGCAGTGTTATAGGGTGCATCATGAACCAAAATGCTTCTAGCTCATCAGAGCTTCGCCTGCTCTTGCTAGAGCACAGACCTGGTTTTAAGCAAACAGATGGAAATACAAACCTCTGATATTCCTATTACACTTTGTGCAAAAAACATTTAGAAAAAGGAATTACATTGACCTTGAAAGACTACTACATTGTAACCTACAGTTGAATTTCTTCCTTTCAGAACTCCCTTTTCTATCATATTCTATGAGTACTTTTTTATAAAAGCAGAAGTCTCATGTGTTAGGTTTTTTTAACTAATCAAATAACTGTCACACACAGTTTAGATAATTTTATTCCAGGAAAATAAGCAATATTTTCAAAGACTTTCATACCTTTCTTCCCTTCCACCTCACGAGTAAATCTGCACACTATTATTTGCTGTCAGTCTGGATGCTAATCTTTTTCTTCAGTACATTCTGCCCTTACTGTCGGTGTTTCTTCCTGCAATAACCAGAGCTGACCTCTTATAAATGGCCTCATCCAGATTTTGGATAGCAAACCAAGAGTGTTGTAGCCAGGATGGTAATTATTTCACAGTGGAATCTTCCAGTGCTGTTCAGATATGCTTTACAGAAAGCCACACAGGCCTGGAACATTTGACTTACACATGCTTTATTTTTTCGGTAGTCAGAAGCTTTCTAAAACTCAAATGTTTTGGCAATTCTCATTTTCCTACTAACATCCAATATTATTTTTTATGCCTTATTCTCTCCATATTTATCTTCACATCTTGCCTGATTTGTGCATTGTAGCAGACAACATTACTAGACTCTTTATTTGTTTAGGTATCTACATGTATATAATCTACATGTAAGCTATTCACACTAGGCTTTTCTAGAGAAAAGAGATGTCTGTTTCAGTTTGTGCTTCACATAGTCCTCTGAGAAGGTCAGATGAAGTGCATGTTAAATCTACACATTGGTTTCCACTGGATACAAAGAAGCTTATTTTAACTGATAGATAGATAGATAGATATACACATGCAAGGTCCAACACAAAAAAAAACAATCAAGACCTTTTTGCTTGGGAACCAAGATTGGGAGGGGGGAAACAAAGAAGAGGTTATAGAACATGTTCTAACCTGTGACAGTGAAGCAAGGCTCAACTCGATTGCTTCACTTAGTGTAAGTAGATGTGTGTTCAAATATAGATATTTTCTTACCCTT
The DNA here is from genome assembly GCA_033558185.1 of Dromococcyx pavoninus. Lineage (NCBI taxonomy): Eukaryota > Metazoa > Chordata > Aves > Cuculiformes > Neomorphidae > Dromococcyx > Dromococcyx pavoninus. Next base: position 893,738 of record JAUMJL010000437.1, on the reverse strand, counting down.
GATGAGAATATGTTGGTGTACGCAAGCCCACGATGGTTTGTGAAGCGTTTTTTTAGCTAATAACAACATCACTCTGCTTCAGCACCCACTCTGTTCACCAGGCCTGGATCCTTCTTCACAAAGATTAATTGGTGATCAAAGGGAACCCACTTTTGTCAGTAAATGTGAAAACAAAAGTGATGGAGATGCTTAACAACTTTTCAGAAAATGATCTGTGGAATTGCTTTCAGCATAGCAGCATCATGTGTAAACCCAGAAAGGAACTATTTTGAAGGTGATCATAGTTGATTTTCTTAATTTGTTAAATAAAAAGAGTTACAGGAATAGCCTCAATTTTTTTGTTTGTTGGATCTGGTACATATTTACCATACAGATGCCTGTATTTATACTGTAATCTGACCATAAATCGAACATAAACTATCTAAGATGAAACAAATAATCTTTAATAATAATTTTTGCATGCAAGTGGATCCGTAACAAAACTTACAAATAAAAGCAGTAATTTTAGTGTGCATTCCTTTATACTTCTTTACTTTTTTCATCCTGTCACAAAACACCTATAACAACTCTTATTTAGCGTTTTTCTGCTTTTGAGCTTTCATTGTCCACTGAATACTACAATACTGAATCTATTGTATTTAACTAACAGCAGTTCAATAAAGTAATCTAATAGCATATTCTAGGTGCCTACAGAAACAGAAACATCCTGGCCATAAAAAATAATGCCCTTGAAAAGCTATTTGGAGAAACATTTAGTTCTCTTTAGTCTTTCAGAATGAAGATGTGTTGGATGAGGTATTTTATACATGCAAATGCTTCATTTTCTTTTTTTAAGTCTTTATAGTACTATTTGTTTTCAAATGAGTTTTGTGGTGGTTTTATACAGGGAATGAAAAAGACAGGGTACATTTCACCATTCTGTGGCTTGTCATATATTTTTCTTTAATAAATCATCATTGAACATGTGAATAAGTTTAATTTCACAATATAAATATTTCCCTTTTCAATTTGTATGTTTGTATGTGTGTTCCAAAATCAGATTTTTCTAAAAAGCAATAACCTAAGAAACCACAAATTTGGCAAAACATGGAGGTATGCCAAATAATATTCCCATGGAAAAACTGCACATGATACAGACCATTTATATTTATGAATCCTGAGCTTGAATAAATACCCGTATTTTTATTTAACTTCGTTTGGAAGCCATATTCAGTGATTTCTGACTTATGAGTAACATAATGGTGTATAGATCATAAATATCCCACCGGCTGTTTTTCTGCCCAGAACAGACCTTTGGGTAAATAAACAATCTCAAACATAACTAAAGTATTTTTATATTCCAAATGTCAGTAAAACTTTGAAAACACGAGAGAGAGAGTGTATCAGTTACATAGAATCATAAAATCATTTAGGTTGGAAAGGATCTTTAAGATCATTGAGTCCAACTGTTGACCTAACGTTGCCAAGTCTACAACTAAACTGTGTCCCGAAGCGTCACACCTCCAGGGAGGTATTTGAAACACATGGAGAATAATAATTACTGGGTTTTAAATTATTTTCTCTATTTACTCTACTTTCTCATTCATGACCATGGCACAGTGACTTGAAAGAGGAAAAAATACTGGAGCCCACTGCCATCCACTTTTTCAGCATAGCTCTACCATCTTTTAAGCCAGGTTACAACCACTGTAGCCAGCAATAAAAATGGAGAAGAGTGTTTGTCAGACATGTTCCACAGGAATAGCTGGGAGAGACAGGCTGTAGGAATGTATATATCTGCTGTGCCTCATCTCCATCTCAGGTAAATTAGAGGTGCCCCTCCATAGTGCTTATCTGCTACGGAGGCAGGAAGCCATGGAGTTTTTTTAACTGTTTTTCCCTGCTCATTGGGTTAATTGGACTCCAAACAGAGCACCAAATGAGAGGATTCTGTTAGTACCCACAAATCCAGCAGGGAATCAGAAACTTCTGATTCAAGAAGGTAGACTCTTACTTGTGTGATGAATTTTATTGTTAGAGAGGAGGTTATGATGACACATAAAATAGGGGTTTTTGAGCTTCTTTCTGTTGTTACTGAACCATTTTGATTTGATATTAACTGAATTTATGTCTCAGTTACTTGATAGAACAAAAATGATTTGGCATAAACAGTCTTCCAACATACTAGAAAAAAATTGTTTTGAAAATACAAATCTACTCTCTGGAAGGGTCAATGCTGCAAAAAGAAAAATCTTTAATCCTGCTTGCTTGTTTTATGTTCTGGAAACCATTCAGGTTTAGACTGTGCAATTCAGATGTACAATTCATTCACAAGAGTAATCAGGCAGACTAACATAGCCTTTGCCAGGATCTGTACCGTGGCAGCTCCCATTTGTCTACTGTCTAAAATAACCTCTTTTGTAGTTAACTTAGTGTCCGTACACTACTCTGACATACTATCTCTCTTCAGCAAGAGCAATAAAGACATATGCTAGAGTACAGCTGATATACCATGACTGTGTTCCAGTTACCATGTCCTTTTAGCCAGTACAATAGAACCGCTAATGGTTCAACTATTTCCCAGGATCATGCATTCCAAGTTTCTCAGCAGAACTCGTGGTTCAGTCCATCCTGTTAGTTGACTCTCAGTTTGCCTATATCTAGGCAAACCTGACCTCTTAATTTTCAGAGCCCACTGTCACAAATGGAACTGCTGTCAAAGACCTTTATGGAAAAAGACCTCACACCCTTCCCCCCCAAATGCCAGATAATGATAGGACCCAAATAAAACCTAAGAGCATGTAATTATTTTGCCAGTTGGTCAAAAAGACCTCCTCGAAGTTTTAAGGAAATATATCAGGAAGATTTCACATTTGCATTCTCTCAGTCATATTTCTTTACCCTCACTCATCTCAATTTGTTGTGTTTGACCACATTCCTGACTCTGGTGTACTTCAGTTCTTTTGGACTCCATGAGATCTATGATTATTATTTAAGAACCAGAGTTTGTCAAAGCAGTACAGCCCAATTAATCTTGCTTCTTGTAATAAATCTAATAAAAAGTGAGGTTTAGAGGTATTCATGTTGTGAACAGTAGAAATAAACCACTGAGGCAAATTTAAATGTCCACAAACTGGTTAACGTTTTTAATGACCTAATTTGCCCTAGAGCAAACAGTCACCACTGGTTTAGATGTTGTGATTTCCAGATCTAGTAGCCACAGAAAAGGAAAGTTCCAAGAATAACATGACTGCTGAGGACAATGATGGTTAGATGATTGTTTCTAATCATTCAGACTGTGTGAGTATTCTCAGGACTTATACTACCGTTACCAACACGTTGTTCTTATTAAACAGAAGAATGCCAGGAACAAGTAAATAGCTAGGTTCAGGATGATTATCTGTTCTTAAAAGCCTTTTCATTATCAGACAATCAGCTAGCCAGTTGCTCGCCTTAGCTCTACACCTATATCCAAATCTTTCCATTACTTGTTCATGCATAGCCCCCCCCAGACATCAGGGATACTCCCTGCCAGAGCAACATTTACTAATCTATGAAAGGCATCACAGGCCAGGACCCAGGCACATACCTCTGAACTCCTGCCCAGGAAAACAGTGTTAGACTTATTGTGCATACATTTTACTGAATGGAATACCATTAAACCATGTACATCAGGGTCTGCCTCCTCTTGATAGAAATATAATGAACCAATTAACTTCACTGGTGTTTTGCCCAAATAAAAAGTGCAGAACTGGGAGAGTGCTCAAAAGGAACAAATAGCCTTACCTCCTCTTTCCCAGTCAGAAATCTGCCTATCAGAATGCATTGCTATTAGAGGTAAGGCAAGAGTCTTCACAAGTGTAAATATTCTTCAACAGGAAGTCCTTTAGCCTCTTTGAAGAGAAATTTCAGCACTGACAAAACCAAGACCACAGGAGTATCCACAAAGATTCTTGAAATTAATCCTTCTTGATTTAAAGTGGAAGACAGCAAAATTTTTATTGAATCGTCCTACTGCTCTCAAATTATAATGTGCTCTAGTAGATTGCAGGTCAGTCACACCAATCTGGAGGATATTATATTTTTTCCTTCCCCCCCCCCCTTATTCTTTTCATTCCGACAGCACTATTGATGAAGACCTCAGAAAAAAAATACCAGCGCCCAAGACACTTTGATGGCCTTTCCACTGTGTAATTATACTTACTCTTGATAACGCTAAAGACATGCCTTATTGGTAGTGGCACAGGCTGCTTTCCTTTTCAAAGAGAGATGGATTGTTTCTGCAGGCCTTGATGGCCTTCAAATTATCTGAGCACAGAAAAGAGAGCAGAGTGAATTTTATTTTAACTCATTTTATTTCTAAATTTATTTCCCAGTAGCTAGAAGGTGATGACTGCCCCAGCAGTCAAGTCAATTGTTATCTGTGGGACTTGATTATGTTTAGACCCAGTCTCTCATTTTGAGCAAGACACAGTTAATGAGGAGAGAAATGAAAAGTGCATTGAGTCACAGTGTGTTTGTGGTAATTTGTGACACATTCACTCTACTCAGTTCTTTGTTTATTCCTTCCCCCTCCATGCAGGTCCTGTAGAAAAAGGAACAGATAAGCGAATTCAGTGGTAGACAGTTAAGGGTGTTGAAAGTAATGAATCTATATCTCTCTATCTCTTTCCCTATTGTTGGCAGTAATTGGAGCAGTGTTCATCTATACAGTAAAATGCCAGTGAAGCCCATCTTAACGAAACATCTTTTTTTCCATTATTTTGCAACACATTTTTCATTGACACTGCTAGTTTTTATTTTCACTATATGCCCTTTTTTTTCACGAGCTCTTTGCCACTCTTCTAAATAATAGTCCATTAAACAGTTCACAGTGTGTGTTCTGTAGAAATGTAAAAAAGTGATTGGATGATACTAATTAAGGAGAGATTTTGTTTCCACTTACTGCAGATCAATGGTGGGTTACATTAAAGCTGCATTTTTGTGATGAGTTTAAACACAAAAGAACAGCTGTGCTAAATACATATTTCAAGGTTTACAGGTAGGTCAAATAAATCTTTCTTTCTTTGCCTGTCTATTTTAAAACTATAGTAAACTGTACGTGAAGAATACTAGTAGAATAAAAAGGCAAATTTCTCACTGCAGGGTTTTTTTTCACTTGTGGTAGCAGAAATTGTTAAATCAGGAATGCCAACTGCAATGCATTGAGATCCTGTTGGCTTTTAATTTACTATATAGCCTACTATGCATTAATTTTAATGAGACTTTTTTCTTCTATTTTCTACCATTGCCACTCTAAGGTAGCCCTTTTCTGACTTATAGCAGTTTCAGATACAGGAAAAAAAGAATGTCTTAGCGAAAAATGTCTTCTTGTATTTGAACCCACATTTCTTTCTTGCATCCTGAATTATTCTGAGCACAAAATTTAACCAAAATCTCCATACGGAGTTATGTACATATGCAAAGAAGAGTGGCAGCTCATTCCAGTCAGATCAATTAAAATAAAAATTCACTATTCGTTGTCATTCCTTGATCAGCACAAACAACGTTCGGAGGAAATTCACCTGGTTGCCTGCAAATAGCATAATGAATCCTGAACATATATATACACATGACAAGGAACCAAAAGAGAAAATTCTTTTCAGACACTTGCTCTAAATATTAAAAGCACAAAACTACTTTAAAATCAGATCACTTTGACTATTTTAGAAATGTATTTTCTTTAATATAGGGTTCTGCATACGGACACTATAGGGACCTTTTTTATCCAGGTTATTTCAATATCAAAAGTAGACAAGAATTGCTGTTTGTACCTTCCTTTATTATCACAGTCTAGATCCCAATTCTAAGCCACTATTAGCAGAGCAAAATAACATGAGATAGACTTTGTATATCATGGGCTAAGGAGGTTACCTGTTATATTTGATTTTGCAGAAATCAAGGTCACACATAGATTTAGTTTTATTTGACCAAATTTTGTATTGGACTGGATAAAAAGGTTCACTTTTACTCCATCTTTACTATTTTGAGTTTAAACCATGAGTTCAATACTACATGCCTTTTATCATATCAGCTGGAAGCAAAAGGTAATTCATAATTCATAAGATCTTTGTTCCATGTTGAAATCTAGGAGGTCTCAAACTCTCAAAAGGAATTGGGTATGCTGAACATATACCCACCAATCTCTGGACTTACACACTTTTCAAAGAGGCATATTTGTGATTACTTTAAGAAGTCTCATTTGTGTGTACTATTCTTGGTACTGGTATCACTGTCAGGTCTTCTGCGCAAAGACAAGAACATCCATGGCTGGTATAATGGGGCTGCTGCAAGTCTCAGGACTACTTGCATATAGACACAGGGACGACAGCACCTGAGCTTCGTGCCTTACTCTACGGTGGGTCAGCTACCTGACTTTTCCACCAGTCATGTAAAGCTAATACTATCCTTAACGTCATTATTATAATGCTTTTTTTCTTCACACATCTTGAAATAAGAATGACTCCATATTGCTAAATGTTTTTGACCCAAAAGGGTGGTCCATTTAGTAGGAACCTACTAAATAGATGCAAAGCTTTTCATGTAAGGAAAGACTGTTTGGTCACAAAGTCAGAAGACATATAATGTGAGATACAGAGGTACAAATGTTCAGCAAAGGTCTGATTTCAAGAGTGACATCCACTCTCAAACTGAAAACAAAAAGACAGCTGGAAATCTTTCTGCTAGTTACAGGACAAGTTTCCAGGGAATAAAATGGTCTTTAAAACCTGTGTTATTGTTCACCCACACATTTTTTTCTGCTGTTATGAACTGGACAAATTAGGGTACGTAGTACCATTTTTAGTACAATTTTGTTCAATGTCTCTGTAGTTGCAGAACCCACACACACATAAACCCTTTTTTCAAGCATGGGTTATCACTGGTATTCTCACAGCAATTTATACATGGAAACTTTTCGTGGTATAATTCATTAAAAATTAATCAACCCATTTCTGTGCAAATCTCTGTGACATGCGTTCTTTGATGCAGTGAGTGCTGAATAGTCTTTTCTTTATTATAAATTGACACAAGTGGAACTTTCTAATTGGCTGTCAGTGATGTCATACCCAAGTAAATGAAGAAGCCGGCTTATTTCCCTTATTATGAACATACTCCACGACAGACTGTGAGTTTCTGGAGAGCTCCTGCCCCTCTTTGGTAGTTAACATCACTTTGCTGGAAGGATTACGGTTATGTTTCTATAATAGGATAGAAACTTGCCAGTGTGTTTTCCTGTCTTTGTTTGCATTTGGAGGTTATTTTTCCTTTTTTTTTACTTTGTTCCCTTATTGCTGAGTTTCTATCTTTTCCCACAGGAGCAATGTGGAACTTATTTAGTGAAATTAGCTACAACTTTCTCAAGCATTATTAAAGGGCTCTCTTTTTGGGTGGTTTCATGGGTTGTGTCAAAATCAACAATAAATGTGGTCACATTCATATCTAACTCATAGTTAACAGACTTCATATAATATCAGAAGTTTCAGCAGCACAACCACTAAAGGGATGTAGCCAAGAGACATATGGAAACAGTAAGATTTTGTTCTTGTGGTTTTCAACTTATTTATGTATTTGGTTAACAGCTCCTCGTTAATGTAGAAAGATTGCCACATCTCCAGCCTTGCCAAGAGGGTCCACTTTCACTGCAGGAGGATGTGCTCTCTCAAGAACGTGCTTTGGCAGGAACAGTGCTGCTTACATTTGTTTTTCTCTTTTACTTGTGTTATGCGCTTACAGAGCTTGGCTAAAGGGCAAATGTGCTTCTAGGAGCCGCCTTCCAAAACCATGTGGCAAGGTGCCATATCCTCTAGCCATACTCGATATAGCTCTCCAAACCAAGATTACAAATACATGGCTTCTTTAGTATCTCAGCTCCCAACTATTTCCATTCTACTTCGCAAGCAGCTCCCCTCCCACATACAACTTTCAGATTACACCCAGCTTCAAGATCCCCAGACTTCTTCAGCCTAACAACATAGTCAGGACCACACTCAAGCACCCAACAGCCTCTCTGCCACTCTCTGATCTCACGTGAGATCTCATCAAATCCTTCTCATCAGTCCCAGCCAGGTCTGCCAGGAGAGGCATGGCAGACCTGTGCTGTTGCTGAGGAGAATATAGGTTTAGACATCCTCTAGGGTGGTCCTCTGAAGGCCATAATCTAAACTTCAATTTTACATCTGGGGTCTCCCCCATCACATGCCCCTTGTATAACTTAGTGGTGTGTTTAAGAGATATGAGGTAACAAAAGATAAATGCACTCAGAGACTTTAGCTCTTTAAGTGATTTTCTTACAGGAATCTCCCAGATGCCTGTGGTTACTACTAATCAATACACAATGACAATTCAGTTGCGATAATTCTTATCCTCAGGGCCTGGAATAAAGTTACAGAATGTAAAGTGCAGTAATCCCAGCTGCCAGAACTGGCATGATGTTATTGCAAGTGAGGCTGCAGTTTAACAATGAGAGTTTGCCACTGCTTAATCAAATTATTACAAAGAGCAAATGCAAAACTTAGCTTGGGAGAGAGGTGTAAGTGACTTATGCTGGTGTCAGGTTGTCCCATCTTCCACTCTCTGAATATTCCTTGTTTTGTTTTGCCTCATTTTAAGAAAAATAAAAGCACTGTTTCTCCTTATAACCCTCTTTTCTTCCCTGTTCTTTTTTCTTCTGACAGACAATGTCTTACTCTAAAGAATAAAGACACTATATGATTATACCATTTTCTAATCCAATTACAGATCTTTGATATGACCCGTTATCTTTTCTCTTCATGCAGTGATATACAGATCACATGGTTCTTTAAACTTGAAAATATCTTTACTTTTCAGTTCATGCGTTTACCTTTTTCTTTGCATTTCACTAAAACACAAATGTGTAATATTTAATTATTTGATTCCTATCTTATGAAAGGAAGATTAATAGAGACATTAATGAAGACAGTAATGTAATCACCAGTTAACTTTCCTAGGATAATTTGATTGTGATTTCATTTTACAGTATAGGGTGAAATCCTGGCTCCATTAAAATTACAGCAACCCCATAAGATTTAGCATGACCAGAATCTAATTCTCTGCTTTCCAACGACCAGAAAATTTCTAGCGTTTGGCTCTGTGGTAATTTTTTACCAGTGGGACTGCTCCATTGCTTTACTGTGTGTTAAACTTGAAAAAGAGTATTCTCCCAGCTGATCTGCCTGTTAATAAGCAGTTGGAAAGACCCATAGCCCGAAACTGGAACAAGGGTCAGATGCCCAGCCAGGCAGTAACTGCTCCAACTGTGCATTGAAGCAGCCATACCTGCCAGTAAGGCTGTTAAGGGCACTCCCATCATGCTTGGCCATGAGCAGATAAAATTTCAGCCAGTGCAGAACTAGCTGTATGTACTACTGAAGGTTGCATGCTGTCACCATGAACAAAGTTCATACTGGTGGCAAAAATAGTATTAAGCACACGTAATATTTTGTTAAAAAGCTTATGCTTGTTCAACTACTCTGCCTTCCTACAGAAGTATGACATTGTCCTGTAGGCTACATTTAAAAGTGTAACTCATAAATATCATGCAGTATTTATGGAGCAACAGGATTCTTTGTAGGATACACGGAAGGCATAAGAATGTTTTGTGATCCTTGATTTGGTCTTTTATATTTGCATTAGCTCATTATTTGTCGCAGGAAACCCTGCCTGGCCCACCCATCTTTGATATTAGCAGTGTCTGAAAGTCTAATAGAAATGTTCCATTTTTTTTTAATTTTGTTCTCCCACTGCTGTTTGATCATTCTTCCCCAGCTGCATTGGAATGAGACAACAGCCTTTTCATGGTGTAAAAAACTAAAGTAGTTGTACTTACAGCAGATCCTCTCCAGCTATAGTGGGTTATCAGAAAGGTAGATAGTTTCATCCCATCCACCTCAGAAAAGAAAGCCCCATGAAAGCAGTGGAGCTACAATGGAGGCCCTCCCAAAACTGTGGGTGGAAGTTCTTGATGGTTTAATAAAGAAGATAACAGTCTAGTCTAGTTCTTTTTGCTCTTGTTATTAAGAGGACAAAGATTAAGGATCATGATAGGGACCCAAAAAAGACATTTTTTGCTTTTCCTTGTGCAAGTACCCTTCAAGCTAACCTCCTGTAAGACCACAGAAATCCCAGAGCTGGACATTTGAATGTACTGGGAGGTGTTAAAATTTGTGACTTGGTGCGAGGACTGATTAAGAGGACTGAACGACCAGCAGGGCTCTGAGCAAGAGCAGTCAGGAGAGGACAGAAGATCAGTAGTTAACAGTAACAAGCTGATTCTGAACAGTTTGCTGTGCCATGGCTGCCTTCCTCCCCTTTCTTGGCATACTTCCTCTCTCAGTCAATCAGTGCTTAGTTAATTAGTATATGCACTGGCAGCTTTCATGTGGTTTAGCTGGAGTAGGATCAGATAAACTTTTGTAGTAGGCTTGTGTGTGTATGCGTACACAATGGTAAGATAATGGAGGCTTAGAACAATATAGAATAAAATCAAGAACAGTAAAGTTTACTCATATGAAGACAATAAAAAGATGAGAATGCCATGTTGTTATACATTGGAAATGCAAGAAAATATGGTCACTGCCTCGTAAAGAAGGTTTTCAGTTTCTTTTGTGCTCCCCTTTATGTTCTCAGGCTAAATTGCTGTATGCTGTCTCTGCAAGCTTGGGGATAGTCGCAAGCTTGGGGATAGTCAGTGAAAGCCCCACTGATTGCTATTGCACAGGCAGATGAATGGATAGAAACTCTCTAACACAATTAAGTACTAATAAAATAAAAAAAATATATCTCTGAAAACTTAAGTATTTTACTGTGTTATTCCACGGTGAAACTTGTTCTGTGTTTCGCTGAATATCCTTCAGCTGTTCTGGTTTTGTGTGATATCTTTCTCTTAAACCTCTGGTTTGGATTCTTGTTGCATGCTTATTCTAAGACATATCTACAGAAAAGGATTTTAGTGAAGTTTATAAACCTCTGTTGCAGATGGACTCCTCTGTCGCCAAGGTGTTCCTGGGTATAAAATAATTTATAACATCAGAATTGCTTGCTTTTTATTTAGAATGAGTGCTTCCCTGCAGGCCCCATGAGATAACGCGGTTATGAGCTTCTCTCTTGCACTCTTCTCCCATCTGTATAAGGAAAAGCCTTCTTCCAGCAAAGAAGGATCTGGCTGATCAGCCCACTTCCTTCCGCATAACTCTGAGCGGGAAAGGAGTGAATCCTTTAACTTTTGTAGGCGTTTATCTACGAGATTTTTCACTCGTTCTTGGGTTCTTTTCTGAATAACCAAATCATTGATAAAAAGTTTGTACGAAGTGGCAACAAATCAAATGAAATAAAAAACTCCCTGAGTTTAGGTCATTTACCCACTACAGGCACTGTGATCCTTGCCATGAAAGACATGTATCAGGTTTCAGAAGTTTTTTCCCTGTTTCCTTGGCTAATTTTCATTCCATGTTTTAGCTAATACCTCAGTAAAAACTTAGCTTTTTTTATGGAAAAAACTGTGCTCGAGCCTCTCTTCTGCAAGTACATTTTAACACTGTTGTGTCTTTCTCTGAAAGTGGTTTCACACATGTGCAAATGGAAAAAAATAATGAGTTCTGCTGTTAAAATAATGAATCTACTATTGCCAGTAAGTAAGAGAAGACAGCACAGACTGCAATTTTCTCTCAATCAAAACAGTATTTCTGTAAAATGGTAAAAGAATCACAGTAAACTGGTTTGCCTTGTAGACAACTCTTTTGCTGTTAATGGAAGGATTTCAGTGTATCCTGAAGTATTTGCCAGCGTCCATGAACATAAAACGCCTGCAAACTTAATACCTTTGTAGAAAAAATAGCTTCAAATATATAAATCATGATCGATTTCCCTTAATAGGCAAAATTAAGACCTAGCTTTGAAATTCCTCCATGGTCCACATTCAGGAAATCATCTGTACTTATGGTAGTAGGAGTCAAACATCAGTTTATAGTTAAGCACCTGCTTAAGTGCTTTTTTGGGTTATGTTCAAAAATGAAATGTATTCAAACCCCTCATGTGTAGATAAGGGTCAGATATAAAATTGGAAGACAAATTTAGATTCCAGTCACCTTCTCTTTAATTAGCAAGTACTTGGATCAGAACTTCTATATGGGACCATCTGGGCAGTGACATTTTTAATGCAGTCATTTATTTTCCTGTTTCATCACTGGATCTCTTGAGTTACAGGTCTGTGTTTTTAAATAGTACCAAACCAAAAATGACAAGGTTCTTCATTTACTGACTTAAAGAACAGAAAATATTACTGAGGAAGTGCTGAATGAAGTGCATTTACTATTTTGAGTACTACTTGCTCAAAATATTCTGGTTCTGAAAAAAATGCCAGTAAGTATTTTTCCTGCTAAAAAATTGTAACAAATTATTTACTTAAAACAACTTATTTCACTTTATTTTTTTATTAGAGTGTGTGCCTTCAGTGTAACAAACATCAGCAGAAACATATTATTCCCTACGTTCATGGGTAGGTTTTTCAACGGTATCAGGGTCCTTTTAAATATCAGTACTTTAGTTACTAGAGACATGAACAGAATATATGAACTTAAACTGAACATCTACTTCAAGGTACATATGCTGTAATTTATGACCATTGCAGGATCACAGAACTGTTGTCAAAGTGAACAGAATCCAGCTTCCCCATAAAAATTTTAGCTAAAAAATTATTGAGGGTGAGAATAAAATTACAGATTTTTTTTTTGTCTTATTTTATGAGACTGAACAAACGTGCCAGTACAGTGCCCTAAAGACAGCAAATATTATAGAAAAAAAAGGATTGGGTGTTCTAGGGCGAGAGAATGAATATAAATAGCTCATTCTTCAACAAAAATTGTTGCCTAATAAAAGGAAAAATAGAAAGATGAGCTCTTAAACTGATTTCTGAAAAATGAACAACACAGCCTCTCCTTTCTTACAAATTACTGGGTGGTGAAATGTTCTCACAAAGTTTTAGAGCTGAAAGAGGAAGTGTTACAACAGTATGGATTGACATCAGCCTCTGTCAGGTTCTTATAGCTCGCACAAAGAAGGATGAATGCACACTACCATTTGACAGAGAAGAACATTTTCTGACCTGACCAAGAGTACCGGGACTTAAGTGAAGGTTCCCCAGAGTGGATGGTCTAAAATATTGATTCATTAGTCTGTTTAATCTTTGTGGCTGCTAAGGAAAAGATCCTCCTTGATTTACAATATGACAGACTGTCATCTCAGGAGGTCCTTCATCACTGTCCCTCCACCAAACTGATTAAAAAAACCCAAACCCTACTACCCATGTTGCATAGAATTAGGATAAGGTTCAAGTGGAAGGTGGATGAATTCAGTTCAGGGAGAAATGGCTGTCAGGGAGCTTCTCATAAGACCCTACTTTGGGAATATATCTACCGTTTCCCAGGCCCCATGAATGTAGTACAGCCTAGAGAGTTGAGGCAATGGAACAGTGTGGAAAAGCCCAGACCTTCTACAATATTCCTGCTCATGCTTGTACCACCTATACAGCGCTACATTTTATTTTGCAATGTAAATTACTGACATAGGCCAGACAAATGAAGTATAGTAACCTATTGCCACCAAAGTTGATAGTAACCAGGCAGGACAGGGCTCTGGGGAGTGGAGACCAGCACTGATGCGGCATCACTGGGGCAGGGACTGACACAGAGTCCTGGTTCACGGGCAGGGTGAGAGAAGCCCCAGGGACGTGACCAGGACCGGTATGGCCTGATCATGTCCTCAGAGCCTTGACAAGTTACACCAACACCATTACATCCTTTAGGTAATTCTGCTGAGAGATTAAAGTATGACAGGTGGAAGAACGAAAAAGCCTTGTTGTGTAGAAAGATGTCCACATGAGAAGAACAGGGTGAGGCCCTCTAAGAGGCAAAGAGTCCACTCAGCAGAAAAAAAGCAGCTAGGCACACAGCATCACCAACTAGAGTAACCCTAGGATAGTTTACTATACAGTCCAGGATTGATCCTTGCTGAAATTGCCCCAGAACAAATAGATGTGAAGACAACTGTATAAAACTCCCTTTCCCAAGCACAGCTCTTCATAAACAGCTGGCAAATCATGCAGGAGAAGAATAACATAAATGCTCAGAAAACACCAACTCAAATTTCGCATAAAGTTACTTGTCACTCTTTGCAAGTGTCCTTTCTACAGTCAAAGAATGACGGACCTTGGCACTGTAACCATCAAGAAAAATTAAATCATATAAAGACAACCTGAACATCCAGAGTAAATTAATGTTTTTCATTTCCTGTTAAAACTCAGTGCTTCATTTACATTTATCTCTCTGACTGTATTTCTGACTCCCAGGTACCGTAGCCTATATTAACAGTCACTTTGGGCTTAACATCATTAAACGTTCACTGTCAAGTACCCACAAATCCCACATTTCCCTTGTCTCTCAGGCTTAAAAAACTCATTTAACACTAAGGGCTAATTAATTAACTGCATTTTCCTATATTTAATGGAGACTACCCTAAACCATAGAATCAAACCCCACTGAAATTTAGTTCACTGGGGCAACATATAATTACACCTAACCAGATTTAACTATTGTTCTAATTCATATTTATTATTACTGTAGTATTCAGTATTGTTATTCTTATTATTACTATGACCAAGAATGAGAATATGTACATATGGCATATTGCACAGTATACAGTACATGAGTATGTTGTATCATATATCTACTCTGCAGGGAGAAATACAGAAGCAGTTTCTGCCATGGGCATCAAAACTGTTTTTCACTCTGAATGAAACAACATAAAAAAAATCAGGGTGAAAAAGAAATAAAAATGCATTATTTAACAAACTGGTAAACTTAGGGAAAAATATTGCACTCAACTTTTATACCACATTCACAAAAGCTTTTTCAAACCTCCAGATGGCCGATTAACTTTTTTTTTTTTGGCAGCAAACTGGGTTACTTTATTTGTATTGTACTTATTAGCTTCTGTAAAATCTATTTTTGTTCCCTTGTCTTTTTTCTTATAGGTGTTTGGAAAAAAAAGACTACGAGTTCAAAAAGGAAATCAAAGAGGTGTGTGGCTGTTGCCTGATATAGGGTGTGTTAGAAGGGAAAAATGACTGTAGTGAATTACCAATGAGGTACAAACTGCGCACATACCACTCTATGGTTACGAACATCCGCTTCAGGTGCTGTGGTAGGTCACAAAGGGCCCCCTAATCTCAATGCAAGCTCCTCTACTGAATTAAATAGGAAATAGTTTGGAGTTCCACATAGCTATAACAAAAACCATCCTGGTCAGAAAAAGCCTATTCTTTTAGAGACTGACACTTTTGTAGTTTGACAATATTAGTGAAACATTTTTTGCTCATGTTTTTAAATTTTCTCAAGGAGAAAAATCAAACAAACGAACAAAAAAGGCACTGCAAACTTTACTCTGTGAACCTCTTGTAAGAGTGAAGCATTTTGGTATGGTTCATAATGTCCAGCTTCTCTAGGTACTCCTATATCAGGAGATGCTATGCCACGTAGAAATATAAATCAGCTCACATCATGAGCTGCTGCATCTCCGTATCACTCTGCAGAGGACTATGAAGAGATACCAATGTAAAACTTTGGAGAAATCGAACTGTAGAGTTCAGGATGTACACCTGTGTATTACAATGCTTCAGATTTAGAACCCACCTTCAGCATCCCTCCACAGCCCAGCCTTACATCTTTAAAAGCACACTCTCAGAGGTGCAGTAAACTGGTGCATCTGAAATACTAATATAAATTCAATCCGTAACACCACTGATTGAGAAGGCAACTGTAACAACGTGGACTGAAAGACACCCATGGCAGCAGTCTGTTTGTGATCTGTACATAATTCAACATAACGCTCTACAAGAAGTGGCTTTCTGACTGGTCTCAGCATTGTGAGATCGCAGTAATTAAGCTCATTGGAACAGTAATGCTGATCATTTTCCACTTGTGCTCTACAGTGCAGAAACTGGTAAATATTGCATGCATTTCTGTGTATTACTTTGTGAGTGCATTCAGGTTTGCTCAGAACAAGGAAGAAATCGTCTTTTGGAGCACAATCAAATATTTGAGTCCATTAGGAAACACTGAGGTTGGGGTATTCAGACCTCATTGGCTGGTAGGCAGGTGCATGGAGTTAGTATTATATATCTGATAAAAACAAATAAGCAGTGGGGTTTAGAACAGGCAATAAGCTAGCAAAAAAGCAAATACAGATTTAAATTCCAATATGGGGTAACCAAAAACTATGGAAATGTTAATGAACTGCATTCAGCAGAGGTAAAGACAGCAGGGAGGAAAACACCGGTACCTGGCTGTGACTTAATTGTATCTTTATAAGTGTTTATCTACTCTATGTCTAATGAATGCAGATTGTGAGTCCAGGACTCAATTAAAAATACTATAAACAAAATAGAGGAGTACAAATGCAAGGAGACAGCATGATAAACTCACACCCTATGGTGTTGTGATTGGGAAAAGATCATGCCATGTATAATGTTGCTCCCAGTCTAAAGGAGTAACGATGAATGCTCAAAGTGAACATCTAAATGGTCCAGGAGTAGAGTTGAGAGAGTCTGTGACACAAGGAGAAATTGTAGCTGAAGAGGAGATAAGAAGAGGTGAGCCCATATCTCAAAGGCCAAAGTCCCTTCCATTCAACAGAAATTTGGCATTTCGAGCAACATATATATTTAGTGTTGAAAAGTATTTACGTAAAATTATAGTGCGCTACAGAGAATACAAGGATTCTCTCACAGCTGTTTTATTTTCCTTTTTGTCTCTGTTCTGGGTTTATTTGGCAGCGCACTGTAGTATTCCACGTGAAGGCCCTAGCAGACTGACAGGGATAAAGGGAGAGGAGAGGGACAGGAGAGGAGAGGGAGAGGGGAGGGGAGGGGAGGGGAGGGGAGGGGAGGGGAGGGGAGGGGAGGGGAGAGTTTTATCTGAAATGAAGATTTTGCCCAAGGGCATCAGCTTCCAACAGGCAATGCCTAAACTCTTTGTGTGATTAAAATAATACACACATACACACACACAACTCAAGTCAAATAATCAGAAACACAAGGTGAGCAACAGTGACAGAAATAGGAACCAATGAACTACATTCCCGTCCCTGAATTCCCCAGTTAGAATTTAGATACTGTCAAATTAGGGGTTGTAAACTCTAGTGGAAAAGAAATTTTTTTTATTCTTTTAAAGCCCCACAATCACCACAAGAACAGTGTTTCAGTCAAGCAGGATGGAGATACCAACCATCTGCAACTCAATACCCTTGGCAACTGAGTTATTGTCACTTTCGATTCTGACTATTAGCAGTATCACTGGTTTTACCTCACAAGAAAGACACTTGCTGTCTATTAATAAAACCATTACAATTAGGATAAACAGTTGGCACATTTGTTCAGAATTATCTACAAGAAAACAGAACTTATGGTTGATAAAGATGTCAGCTTTCTTAAAATGGTCAAAATTGAGATGCATATGCAAAAACAGAACCCGAGACATCTGAGAAGACTGAAGTCCTTGCAGAGTTCAGGCCTCTGTAGCTGAACGAGGAGCTCAAAAATACAGTTTTATGACTAAGGACTGTACTCAGCTTCAGGCATTTATGTCTCTGTGTTTATCTTACTTTGCTTTTATGGCTGATGGTTCTGTTTCCATAGGTTACTTTTGCCTACAAGAATATCTTATGACCACATTGCCGGTGTTCCCAAAGAAGGAAAACTTCCACTTCTTAAAATACTTGTGAATGGACTCAGGAAAACACTTCTCTCACACTCAAACCTGCCTGAGCAGTATCTGTTGTGGAATCTCTTCTTGTGGTGACCTCATGCATGCCATTAACACCAAGAGGGCAAGATGAACCTTGTTAAGAAAGGCCATGCTGTCATCAGCCACAGGGCAGGTTGGAGCTGTTGTTATTATGTTGGGTTTAAAATTATTCTCTCTTTCTTTTAATTAATGTTTAAGTTGCACATGTTGAAAACTGTGTAAATGAAGCTGTCCTTTATTATTTATTTCATCTTGGATTTGTTGCAATGCATGCAGAATCAGTTCAGAGATGCTACATAGTGATATTGATACATTATCCATAGACTCTTATATTCTTGTATTTTACAATCTACATTGCATAAAATCACTTATTGCCAAGTGGTCATTTTCTCACATTTATTATGACAACAGGATAAATGCCAGCATTTGTCAACATCTTGTAAATGATGAGTCTTAATGAAGCAATCTAGTGTTTTACCCCTCTGAGGAATCTCATAATAGGATGAGCAAAATATCAGGTTAAAGGAAGTAGGAGGTAATCCTAGGGGACAAACCTTTTCTTGTACAATATATTCCTCAAGGTTTTGCTTGGAGTGGGTTCTAGGATGCAGGCCAATTTGGCATACCTCCTGTACAACATTTTAATTGTATTTTTATCAAATCCAGCAGAAATGCAGTCTGCATGTTGAATCTGTCAGTAAGCAGTGCCCTGTGAGAAAATAACAGTCTTAGCTTTTAGAACTTTCACCTAATACAGGAACGTAAGGTTATTCTTCCTAAACTGAAGAATATACCTAACGTGCCAGCTCTTGATCTGTCCCATATTTCTTTTTTTACTTTGATTTCAAAACACATATTTCAGCCTTTTGTATTTGCTAATGTATTTCAGGAGGTTTTCCTGAAAAAAATGTTCAAAAAATTTCAGTCCAGCATTTTTGGACTGAGCTACATTGCTAGATCCTTTCAATGATAAGCCAAAGGGGAAGGAAACTCTTGCATTGTCTCTGAGCTATTTAATGTGTGGCTTGCTTTTAGTATAAGTGTATACTATCCTGCGTGTCAGAAAGCTGTCTTAAAAGAACTTGAGTAAATAAAGTATGTGAGAGAGTCCTACAAATGTAATACTTAATTAGAATGAGACAGGTTTTTTAGAAACAAGTACTATCATTTCATCACTCTATAAATGATACCATAGACAATCAAGAGATATTGTGTTTTGATAACAAGAAACATACATCATCTGGGATTCAGCCAATTGTATAGTAAATTTTTTTCTTTTTGTGGCTTACAGCTTTTTTATTTTTTTGAGTCAAACTGAAAACTCAATGAGTGTAACAGGTTTTATGTATTTGGGCAACTGAAAAATAAGCAAACAGGATATTACAGCAACATTTTTTTAAAAAAAATTCCACTGGAAAATGATGACTTAATCAAGTTAACATGTTGTAGTAGAATGTATTGATTTCATTGAAATATTTCATGCAAAATTACTGAAACATTTTATTTCATTAAGGTAATGTAAATTAATTTAGATGCTTGACACATTATGTAGCAAAATAGTAAGGCTAATAATTTTGGAACAGAAGCTGCAGAGAGGGTATGTGCTGGAAAACTCATTTCTGAAAAACTCATAAATTTCAGTTCTTATTCTTATTCAGTCTGAAAAGTAATTTTGAAATTTCAAAATTTCTTCTGAGCCAGACCTTTCAGGTGTTACTAGATAAATGACGTGACAGCCATGTTAATTCCCCACGATATTTTAGCTACACAGGAGGCCTCTCACTCTGTGTTCTTATTTCCTATCACATCTCCTTTCTTCCCCATAGGGCCCTCTGCATTTCTCAGGATCTCTGTGTCTCTGGGAAGGCAATGCAGTGATATGTTCTGATTTTCACTTTTGCTGTTCATCTGCATACTGGACACATGGTCTAATTGGATTGGATTGGCCATGGCTGTGCCATCTCTTGCCAACAGAACTGATGTTGTAATTTTTTTCTACTAATTGCTTGTATAACAACTGTAAAATATAATGTTAATCAGAACAACTGCAACTGGCTCTGGTTTGTATCTGCTTTGTTGTAATCGTCATTCAAGTGTTAACTTGGAGTCCAAGAGAATCAGGAAGACTTATATCACACATGTGCATTGCTAACAAGCACCTAGAGCAGGATACTATTTTGAACCTTATTAATCATTGAATTTTAAGTAGACTAAATTGTCAGCATTTATATTTGTAGGATGCTTCAATGAGATTGTTCATATAAGTGAGAGGGAAAGACATTGTGCAGGGATAGCGAAGGACGGGGAGATGTCAGTCTACCGTACACCTAAGTGGAACAGAGTTTTCTAACTTAGACAAAACTTGTGAGGAGACACACACTTTGAAGCTCTCCTTGTCACAGAACGAATTTGCAAAAATTACCCATTGAAATTACACAAAAAAGGGCAGATAAGCCTGGTACATGGGGTTATTGCAGAGCAATGGTGAGGAACAGAAACAGTGCTACTGCAGATACTACTGAAGGCATTCATGAGGTAGTCAAGGACCTAAAGCAGCCTTCACAGAAAATAAACCATTGGGTCCTTCTTTAACTCCATGGAGATTATGGAGTTCTTACTAAGAAAGAAATAAACAAGTAGTATATTAGAGTTGACCTAGAAGAAATTATTGCAGCTGAAATCCTTACATTTTTGGTCCAGATTGTAAAACGGAGCAAGAAGCCCTAATTTTCACTCAGATAAGGCTGGATTTCCCATGGTTATATGGATGCTTTTGCTTCAGTGTAAGCAGTTGTGCTGCATTTGGCAGTAATGATGGTAGGTAAAAGTCCCTATGTTATTAGTACTCTTCTGAAAGCCCAAGTACCTTTGCCAGGATATTCCGATACCATTCATCTGGTATACATTCTGACTAGTGCTTCATCTATCTAAATTACGTAGTGCAAAGCAAATGACTCCATGGTAGCCAAGACACTGGATCCAACACAATAATTTTCTATGATGAGAAATACTTGAACTTAAAAAAGGTGGCAGGGGAAAAACACATGAAAATCTGTTTTAGTGGGAAAAAAACTTTAATGAATAGTTAATCTGTTTACTTCATACTCTGACAATGTGATAAGGCCTTTTAGTAGTACTACTGCATTTAAACAAGATGACAGCCAACTATACCACCAAAATGAGGCACAATATTTGTGTTCATACAAAGACACTCGTAGAGCATACTCAAGACAATAAAAAGTAGAGTATACTCAAGGCAACAGACTTCCATTGTTAATTCCAGTCCTTGAACTTCATTAAAATATTAAAGATACAGAAGAAATATTTTCCTGTTCTAGAGGAGGAGTGTGAGAATGAATCTTCAGAAATATATTTTATTTTTGTAAGAACTAAGGCAACATAACACTGAGGTCATCTGACATTCTCATTTATATGACAGAAACACAAAGCTACAGAATTAGATAACTTAAGCTAGGCTGCATATCAAACCTACCCTGTTACAGTCCAAATGAGGTTACTGACTCAGAGAAGGAGCCATTGATAAAGCAATTATTACCACAAGCCAGATGTGTGATAGCTCATTTTTGGAAATGGACAGATGCCCCTGCATTAATATCATAGAGATATCAAACACAAGAAATCCTTTGAATAGAACACAAATGGCAGGCATCCTCATATCAGAATCTAGTAAATTTAACGGATAACCTTTCCTTGGAACTAGAACAGAATAAACACATGGCTAAGAGGCCAAATAAGGACAAATGAATCTTTTAAATGTGGCAAATATGCTATCAGAATCACAGAATCACAGAATAGTTTGGGCTTGAAGGGATCTTAAAGATCATGTAGTTCCAAACCCCCAGCCATGGGCAGGGACACCTTCCACTAGACCAGGTTGCTCCAAGTCCTGCCCAACCTGGCCTCGAACACTTCCAGGGATGGAGACATCCACAACTCCCTGGGCAATCTGTTCCATTGCCTCACCACCTTTACAGTGAAGAATTTCTTCCTAATATCTAATCTGAAATGTTTAAAGCCATTACCCCTTGTCCTATCACTACATTCCCTTGTTAAAAGTCCCTCTCCAGCTTTCCTGTAGGCCCGTTTAGGTAGTGGAAGGCTGCAGTTAAGTTCTCCCTGGAGTCTTTGCTTCTCCAGGAGGAACACTTCAACTCTTTCAGCCTTTCTTCACAGGAGAGATGTTCCACCCCTCTGATCATCTTCATGGCCCTCCTCTGGATTTGCTTCAACAGATCCATGTCCTTATGCTGATCCTTATTGAACTCAGTACTCCAGGTACAGTCTCACAAGAGCAGCGTAGAGGGGAAGAATCACTTTCCTTAGTCTGCTGGTCATGTTTCCTTTGATGCAGCCCAGGATATGGTTGGCTTTTTGGGCAGTAAGTACACATTGCAGCTCATGTTGAGCTTTTCTTCAACCAACATATTCAATTCCTTCTCCTCAGGGCTGTTTTCAATCCACTCCCCATGCCTAGCCTTTATTCACATTTGGGATTGTCTTGATCCATGTGTAGGACTTCGCATTTGGCTTTGTTGAACTTCATGAGGTTTGCATGGACCCTCCATCAAGCCTGTGAAGGTTGCTCTGGATAGCGTGCCTTCCCTCCTGTGTTTCAATCACACTACACAGTTTGGTGTTGTCAGCAAATTTGCCTAAGTTGCACTCAATCCCACTGCCACTGTTGTTGACAAAGATGGTAAAGAGCGCTGGTCCCAATACTGACCCTGAGGAAACCCACTTGTTACTGGTCTCTACTTGGACATCAAACCACTGACAAAACCCGTTTAATTGTGACCATTCAGCCAATTCCTTATCCATCAAGTGGTCCATCTGTCAGATCCGTGTCTCTCCAAGTTAGAGACAAGGATGTCATGCAGGACAGTGTCAAACACTTTGCAGAAGTCCAGGTAGACGATGTCAGTTGCTGTTCCTTTATCCACGAATGCTGTAGCCCTGTACTACAAGGCCACCAAAATTGTCAGGCACGATTTGCCCGCAGTGAAACTATGTTGGCATTCATCAATTGCCTCCTTATTTTCCATATGCCTTACCATAGTTTCCAGGAGGATCTGCTCCATGGTCTGCGGTTACCTAGATCATTTTTTTCTTTTTTATAAATTGAGATTATGTTTCCCCTTTCTACAGTCAGCAGGAAATTTACCAGACTGGCAGAATTTCGCAAATATGATGAATAGTGGCTTAGCAGCCTCACCTGCCAGTTCCTTCAGAGCCTGAGGATGCATCTCATGGCAAAAAACTTGTTGAGTTACTCAGCCTTCTCCGCATGCCAGATAAGCAGATGTCCTGTTTCCTTATGGAGAGGGTCCACAATTTCCCTAGTCTTCCTTTTTAGCACCAATGTACCTATAGATGTTTTTCTCATTGCCCTTCATGTACCTGGCCAGATTTCATTCTATGAGGACTTTAGCTTTCCTAAACTGATCCCTGGTTGTTCAGATAATTTCTCTGCATTCCTTCCATGTTCTTACTTCCACCCTCTGTAGGCTTCCTTTTTGTGTCCAGGAGCTCCTTGTTCATCCATGCATGCCTCCTGGCATTTTTGCCTGACTTCTTTGTTGGGAAGCATCCCTCCTGAGCCTGGAGGAGGTGATCTTTGTATATTAACCAGATTTCTGGGGCTTCTCTTCCCTCCAAGGCTTTATCCCATGGTACTCTATCAAGCAGATCCCTGAAGAGACCGAAGTCTGTTCTTCTAAAACCCAGAGTAGTGAGCTTGCTGTGCGCCCCCCTCACTGCCCCAAGAATCCTGAACTCCACCATTTCATGGTCACTGCAGCCAAGACTGTCCTTGAGCTTCACATTCCTCATCAGCCCCTCCTTGTTGAGGGGCTATGTATGAATCAGGTTGTCCAGAAAATTAATGTATACTAATAATGATTTTTTTTAAGCTATCAGGACATAATGTACTCTGAAGTTAGGTGCATAATTTCAGGTACATTCAGTTTATTTCCATTCATTGCACATCCTTATTAGAAAACTCTGCCATCTGAATGCTATGCCAAATGTGCAATTCTATAAATCAGCCAGGGGAAAAAGGCGCCAGCCCCTCCTGATGATAAATACAGTGGCAGGAATCTACTTTGTTTTGTAATATGTAAGGCTGATTAATCCCAAGCTGTTTGCAAACTTCATTTCATACAGAATACCCCCATCCTTACAATCAGATTAACAAATCAAAGGTGCATTCAGACTTGGAGACAGGTTGCCACTTAAGTATTTCAGATACTCAGGCATTTAGTTAAACTAAGCTTGGATTAACAAGGTCTGACTATTTAAAGGGAGTTATGTTTAGGGGTTCTCCGTCTCTGCTGATTTTGAATGCTGCACTCATGGGGTAGCGCCGTCCAGTCTTAAAAGCTCAGTGAGCTTACAGAGCTTTACAGCCTCCCTGCAAGCTTCATGAGCTTAATTGAAGATAAGTATATACAAACTCACCTTCCTAGAAAGAACTCCATTTATATGAAGGGGGGAAAAACCCAAACAAATCTCTTTATGCAGAGACTAAGCTGCATCTTTTCTGTCATAATTTATCCTTACTTTTATATAGCAGAATTTATTAGAGTAAAACCCTTGATCGAGTGGAATAGATGAAAGTGAATCATTCAACACTGTCACCTTTTGTTGTCATTTGAGACTCTGTAGGAGGCGACAGAGACTGATCAAATTATTTGTTAGGAGTGAATCATGCCAACTGGCTTCACCTTAGCGGAAGGTGGTCTGGGTCAAAGTCCCTCTCTGCATTTCTTTCTGAATTTATCAAAATGCAAAGACAGAACTTCTCTAGATGATGTGCTCAATGGTGTTCCTTTGCCACTTCGAAATGGCTGTCTCTATCACTTAGAGAGACCAATCTTGCAATGAAGAACTGAAGAAATGAGCATTGTCTCACATGGAGAACCTGAGTGCACTCACCATTGAGAAGGCCATTGGAGGACATATGATTTAAGGGCTTATGGTGGTGTTATAAGTAAAGGTAATGATGCTACTGCACTGACAAGCTACTTGTAAGCTGTATTGGGGCTGACTGGTTAGAGATGAGAAACAGAAACATGAACGTGGGGCTGGAACTGTGAAAAAGATTGCTATCACAGTTTTACCGGTGTTGGTTTATGTTCAGAGCTGCGAACACAGCCAGACTTTTCCGCATGAAACCCTTCACGTATCTACAGCTGTACTATCATATAGTTAGTGTATATACAAACACTTCTAAGGCAGACATTTAGCACTATCATTTGTTCAGCTATTCCAGCTCATGACAAAAACTTGGTGACTGTCATACAGTGACAAAAATGCATTTACAGGCCTTCTTTATTATTATTTTTTTATTTGTTATTCATGCCTTTAAAATTAGATTATCTTTCTTCAGGAATGTCTAAGGGTCCTAATGAAGGAGAGGCAGAAAACTTGTGAGAGAGCCTCAACTGCTGCAAGAAGATGAAGCTCCATTTGGAGAGGTAGAGTACCTTAGGTGAAAGGTGTGTATGGCAGGTGATTCTTCCCGTTCATCTCTCTAAACTCTATCTGCCTCAGGATAGAAACATTCAAAGTGTCAGAAATGGTCAGAAATCTACCTATCCTGTGGCTGTACAGCTAACTGGAAGTCAGTGCGATTCAGTATTATTTGAAAGTAATTGCTCCCTTGTCAGTCAATAATTCATATATTGGCAGATCAGGAGAATGTTTGTTATATAAAATGAAGAATTTCCTTAAAAGTATGTTTAAGAATATACTAAGATTGAGCCGCCTGGTCTAGTGAGAGGTGTCCCTGTCCATGGCAAGGGGGTTGGATATAGCTGATCTTCAAGGTCCCTTCTAACCCATGATTCTACAATTCTATGATTTTTTTCATTTGCAACCCATATGAATGAAAGAGAAGAAATAAAATAAGGAGGTGGAGTAGCAGGGGGAGAATGACAAAAAAAAAACTCTCAGGACTATTAGGAAATAATTTATACAGGAATAAAGATAAGTGGGTTTAGTCTGTTATAATCTGGAGATACTTTTCATTCTCTGTCCTGTCCTAATTTAAATAAATAAAATATCACATGATATCATGTGAGAATGAATGAATATTTATTTTCTATTTTCTTTTACTCTGTTGAAAGTAATAGTAATAGGATCCACTGAAATTCCAGCTGCTCTTATTCCCTCCCCTGAAATCTTTGTTACAATAAATGCTTATTTCATTGGTAAACACACATTGTAATTATGGAGTTAAAGAAGGTTTAGGGATATCCAAGCAAGAGAAATTGTGAGTGCTAGGAAGGCTGCATGGCCTATTACTGGCAGTTAAAGTTGTTCTCCTTTCAAAAATATTTTGTCTTTTTTTGCTTATGAAGAGTTTGAAGAGAACAACCGGAAGGCCAAGTCCTCCTATATCTTCCTTTCTAAATTTCTCCTGAATTCTTTTCAAAGGAGAAACAGCTGCAGTGGGAACAGAGAGTATGGCCTGCCTTTAGGTAGTACATTCTGCAGTGTCGTGCTTTTATCTATATCAGAACTCGTCATCGTAATCTAAAATTTAGATTTCTGTCTCAAGAAACAGACTTATGTTTTTTGTTAATATTTCCTAGCTCAAAGTGTTAACTTTAGTTCACTTGTAAGCCTGAGTGTATTTATATGCTAGGAAAAGTAGCACGATGCAAAGGTTCTCAGGGCATCACTGACTCAGATGGTAAATTCAGCCACTGTAGAATATCACCATGTAGGTCAAACCCAGAAGTCACTCTCAGGCTTAACTGTGCCCAGATTAGAAACTCTGCCTATCTTTTCTGGTTGGGCATACTACGTACAAACACAGACATATGGCTATGGTTTGAGCTCACTTACCTAGAATGAGATTTAGTGTTTAATAGTGTGTTTAAGGCCAGCAATTGTATCTGAGAACCGTTGTGAACCAGTATTATCTACCATTTCCTGCTCTGGTCGTTGACATTCAGGAAATTACTCTAACTTCTTTAAGTCTTTGTTCCTCATTATGTTCATTTTTGAGTCTGAGAAAGAATATTAGGGAAATTAACATTTGTCTGTTCTGATAGTATTGCTGTGACAAAAGTAGTAAAGATGTGAAACGAATGGCTATTGAGATAAGACTGATCTTGTCTTCCTTGAAAACTTAATCCGCTCTCATCCATTTTATTCCTCTTCTTTCCATGATCCATACTTGCAGTCATTTGTGCCTCTGAGAGCAATGGCAAGTCAAACAGCTTAAGCATAAGGTAGCCCAGTGTAGATGTTTATGCATGCTGTTTTCTTCAAGGCAGTGACAGTAAAAAGATCTAGTTGTGGCAAATTAAGGCAATGAGACTAATCGGTCCTCTGCTCCTCCCTATGTGTCATTATATATACATAAGAATCTAGCCTCTTCAGGCAGTTTTGCCCTCTGCTTTGCCTGGAAGTAAGAGATTGGTATGATTCTGCTCACTTCCCTGTTTGCTACACTACACATCATATTGTGTCTGCCATTTCTCTGGCAATACCCATCTGTGATACTGGTGCATGGGAACAAATTCCATTAAGAAGCTTGCAGACTGATAAAACACTTACACTGCAAATACTCAGCTCCACATCTGTTTCCTCTTTCTCCATTGCATAAAACTCAAAGAATTGATCTTCGGTATCTATCCTGCAACTTCATTGATATTAGCAGCTTGATGTCAAACTCTACCTATCTGTTAGTACTGTTCTGTATCAATGTCAAGCAAAACAGATAACTGATCTTATCTGCCACAACTAGGCAGGAATTCATAGCATCACAAAAGATGTTACGTTGCTTTATCATCCAACTGGTGGAGTGGTTTGGGACAACTTGTCTGTTCACACTTGAGATATGAAAGGGTATATGCTTAAATCATGGAGTTCTTTGCCTAGTGCTTACCATGCACAGCAATGGTGAGACACTATTTGCCTAAGATATCAAGTTACTGTGGCTATTGCTGAAGCATAGAAATACAGTTGTTTTTAAGAATATAGTTTCTCTGTTGTGAACACACGTGAACACACAACAATACAGCTGCCTCAGATACCAGTGGGAAAATCAGAAGCAGTTCTGAGGTCACAGAAGACCAAAACCCATCATCTTTCCAGTAGTACCATTGCTATAGCATGAGCTACTGGACAAGAACAAAGGAGCTGTAGAGTGAATATAAGCTGACAAACGATCCCATTGCATATTACTTTCTTGAGCCAAGAACGTAAGTTTACTTTAGAAGGAGTCAGTAGCACTGGAGATATAGTAGTAAGTACAGAATCATCTCATGAAACAAAATCACATCCATTAAGACATTAGAGGACCTTTGTCCCAGCCACAGAGCTGCAACTTATCCATCTGAGGAATTCCATATGCTCTTTGTTATCCAAAAAAGTGGGCACCTAGAACTCAGTTGCCTATCAAGCAGAGGTGGGAAAATTATCTATTGATGAAGGAAATCAATTCTCCCAGGGCTGTCAAAACTGAAAGTACTACTGAAATAACTATGAGGTTTGAACAAATGGGTTTCCTGAACAGTGCAAGTACAACTGATCAGGCACATATCCTCGACCTGTGCCTCTGAATGTATTACCAGGATAGGATACTATTCCATCACGATTTATTGTGCAGTTAAGGCAAAATGCTCATGGACACATATCGGATGGACAGTGTGCAATGCCCAGATATTTTTAAAATGTGCCTTCTTCCAATATGGGTAAATCAAATAAATCATTTGGACTACAGCACCCATAACACCATACAGCTAAGGTTATTCCAGACTTTTCTGTTTGGTACACAGAGCTGGAGAAGGACTACTTTGATTTAGACTGATTCCCTTCTTTTCACCTTTAGTAGAGTTCAGCATGGTTTTAAAAGAAAGCAGGCTCACGATATGCATTAATGCCACTGAAAATCATGCAAGCACTATTTGGAAAACATTTTCTCCCTTCTAGCTTATAAAATTGTTAATGAATTTCTCATCTTCCAGCACTGCAAGTCAGGTGGTCATTGATAATCTGGGAAACTTTGGTGTCTCCCCAGTGGACAGGACAGTAGATTGTACAACTCAGAGTAATTGAGAACAAATTCTTGGCAGCTGAAACATGACCTTTCTGGTCCAGAATAGTCCATGTCCTGCTGTCTCCTCTTTCAGTGCTATGAAATCCCTCTGAAAGTAACTCAGTCACACTCCTTTGATCCTCTTCAGTGTCATTTTCTTCTCTGATTAACTTTACATCAACCACACTGTTCTACTGCTTCCATCTGTCTTCATTCTTGCCTTCCTTCCTTGCCTCCTTCTGAAGTTCCTGCTCTTTTCATGACTATGAAAGTACCGTATCAAATTCAGAAGTCTGTTACTCTGTTGGACAGTCATCTATACAACACATTTCTCTTTAAATTGCCAAACACAGTTGTAGTTGTTCCTGAAGAAGATAAGAAACAAGAAGTCACAGAGCACTTGCCTTCTATTTATTCCTCACATATGGTGCTGTACATAAAGAAGTAAGTTTTTATCTCTAAAGACTATTCTTTCTGTGGATTTTCCATTTTTATCAGCAGACCCCTACCATGTGGAAATTCCATCAAAGAGTTATTCCAAGAAAAGAAGTGATGAGATAATTTTACTTTCCAGATTTATAAAAGCTGTACTGTGCAGAAAAGAAGAGGACAAAGAATGAAAAAGGAACAAACAAGCCAGCATATAGGAGCAATAGTGGATATCTTGAAAATTTTCTAGGCCACTATTACTTTAGAAGATTTCCATAGTTGCAGATGTCAAGACAGAAAGCAAAGCAAGCAAGAAAGCCTGCTGTCATTCCAGCTATACCATTTATGGTGAGTCAAACTTTTGTGTGATAGATCAGTTAGTAGCAGGACAAGTTAGGAATACTAGCAAAACAAAATTCTCTGAATTTGCCCTGGTTTTTTTGGACTTCCGTTCATTAGGAACAGGCAAAATGGTAAGAGTTCTACATTGTTAACTAACATCATGAAATCTTAACACTTAGGATGTTTGGGGAGGTAGCAAGTTCCTTTATAAAGAACTCATGACACCTACTGTCTATAATCCTCCTTTTATTACAATCACGCCTTTTATTTTTTTTTTAATACTATATTTAAGGGCTGTAAAGTGTGTCTTGATGGGGAGAGTGTTATTTATTTATTTATTTATTTATTTTCATACTTACTTATGTATTTAAAACCTTCCACTCGGCCATAGTTTTGAAGTAGTCATTAATAACTAGGAGAGAAGAAAGGGAACATTGTCTTTGAGACTAACAGCACAACTGCAGCTAAATGAAGTACAGAAAGCAGATATTTAAGAACCCACTTTGATATTTAATAGCCATTGTAATAAAACCAAAGATGACAGAACTCCATCTTCTTATCCTAGCCACCTGTCTCTTTTGTGCTGGAAACCTCTTCTACACTCTCTGAGCGTGTAAATAGCTCCAAAGAGCTGTAGATAAATGTCTCTTTGGAGCATCATCGTATTTCTGGAGAGATTCTTTTTTACATTCATAGATGCTGTCTTTTAGTCAGATTACAGACCCACATTCTCAGTTCTTTCTGACACATTTTGGGTAGAGCTTCATCAAAAAAAATTAAGTTCTTATTGCCCTTTTAAGGTCATATATCAGACATTGAACCAAAGCAGCAGCTGCACTGTAATATTCATGAACACATACACCACGTCATTTTAACCTGGAGAATTATTCATTTGGTGTAAGTTTGCCCATCATGTAAGCCATCTTATTGTTTCCATATTGTATTGGGTTTACATGGCAAGGTTTTGGTAGGCACAATCACTTCCAGATGGCTCCAAAAGAGAGAGTAGTGAGAAAAACATGAAACAGCCCTGCAAATACCAAGGTCATTGAGGAAGAGGAGGTGTTTCAGCGGCTGGAGCAAAGATTCTCCTGCAGCCCATGAAGAAGACCATGGTGAAGCAGGTTGTCCCTCTAGGGAATACGAAGGACCACATCACAGCAGACATACCCGCCTGCAGTCCACGGACAACGCCACATGGTGTAGGAATAGTTACCTTTACATCATGCAAAGCATCTAAGCTATGTACAGACCCAAGCACCAATGGTAGCCCATTCTCCTAGGCACTGGAATGGCTGGACCCAGGCATATGGCATAGCTGTAAGGCTGAATTGTATTTTTCAGAGTTATGGGGGAAAATGACAAGGAAATGACAAGGAATCTAAGACAAAATTACTTCTAGAAACAGTAAACAATAATGGCAGAGGAATGTAACTCATAACTGAGATGAAAAATCTAAGAGCTCTGAATCAAGTAGGCCTTTAAAAAAGTTTTAAAAGAGGTGAGATTTAAAACATAAATTGAATATCTACCTGAAGCATTTTTTTCTTTTAAACAGTCATGTTGATGGGAATAACTTGAGGAATGCGATCTCTCTTAGGCACGGAATGGGCAGAGGAACTGTATTAAAGAAGCACAAGCAATTTTAAATTGGCATTAGTTGTCATCTTCCCTATTTAGATATCTTTATATGACAGTTATAAGTTGACTCAGTTGCAAATGACACTAGGGGTTACCTCATTGTTGCCTTAGCTTCCTGAGGAGCTCTTCTATCTGGCATCCAGTGATAGGACATCCAGGAACGGCTCAAAGCTGAACCAGGAAAGATTTAGACTTAGCATTAGGAAGCATTTCTTTACCAAAAGGGTGGTTAAATTCTGGAGCAGTGTTTCACAGAGAGGTGGTCAACGACTGAAGCCTGTCAGTGTTCAAGAGTAATTTGACAATGTCCTTAATAACATGCTTTAACTTTTGGTCAGCCCTGCCAGGCCTTTGGGTTGCCCAGTTAGTTGCAGTTGGACTTGATCATCATTGTAGGTCCCTTCCAAATGAGATATTCTACTCTAGTCTAGTGTAGTCTAGTCTATTCAAACAGAATTTATTAATCCACTGCATGAATCCATTTCCTTTACAGTAAAGGAGTTATAATTTCTTTAGTTTTTCAGAAACTGCAACTAAAACAATTTTTCTCTCCAGTATATGTCCGGTATACTACAGTTTTCACAAATCCTACCCACCCTCAAGGTATGAGAGTGTTATGATCTCTCCTTCTATACCCTAGTAGGCTCCATTTCTATGTGCCTTTGTGTGTAGTTTCTCTAGACATATAAGGCTTTTGTTGTTGCTTTTTGATTCATCAGAGAGTTTTTACTTCATTAATTCTAGTAATTCCATACACTAACATCATTATCGCTTTCCATAGTCTCTTCAAGATCTCTCTTTTATGGTTATATTAAAAACTTTCTACTCTAGTGATGGATAGAGAAAAGTTACAGAGAAGGTAAGTCAATTCAGACTGTGTACATTCCCAGGTTTGTGTTGGAAGACAGCATTCCTATTCAGATCAGACAAAACATACAAGCTATTTCCTAAAGACACTTTTCTTGTGGTGGAATGTGTTTTCAGATTAATCCTCTGAATGTGGCAGAGGTTTGGATGGGGAACACCAGTTCTGCTCCATTCCTACTCCACATTAAGAGTGTTTGAAAACTGTAACTATTTCACAAGAAAAACAGACTATAAATTAATTTACTTGCCTTCTCCCCAAATGCTACTTTTGAACACCAAGAAGAAATAGGTATTTGGAAGCAGAGAAGCCAGAAACAAAGGATCAGATGTTTCTTAGGAAAATCTACTGCTTGAATTTTCCATGTTGCATGCATTTCACAGTTGTCCTTTGAAAACATTCATGTTTTCTTCTGGGCTCAGAAGAGTCTCAAAATTAAACAAAATCAAATGCTTTAGTAGGAAACAGGAGCAGGTCATTTCCTGCTATTTCTGGTCTGTATGCCTGTGCCTGGAGTGTGAGGGAGTGAGGGAAGGGGGAAGGAGTGTCAATAGTGGAAGTGCCAGGCTGCTGAAGTTCAGAATAAATCTGTCTCCTGGCAACTCTGCACATTTGCTTTCCTTTCCCTCTACCAAGTGTTGTGGTACAGCGGAATACAAAGTCAGCAACAACTTTCCGTCCTCATACCGAAAAAAAAGGTAACTGAGTGCAAGGCAAAGTAAACACACAAGTGAATGAGAAAATGGAGTCTCTCCTACCCAGACACTTTCCATCTTTCCATGTAAAAAGATGCTGAAAATACTACTCCTGCATATTCATCTGTTTTTTAAAACTGGAGACTGAAGGCTCCGGGGCTGATGCCTGTGCAGCACTACTGCTGGATTGGCTGGTGTGCTGGTAACCACACTAACTGCTGAGTGCTACAACTAGTCCTCTGTATACATTCTGCTCTCTCTGCCTCTTCCTAACTTTCCTTTTTGTGCTGACCACTTCTAAATTTAAATCAGATAACTCAAACTATGACATGAACGCTTTAGGATTAGCATTCAAAACTTAATTTCATACCGGCATCCTCTGCACCAAGCAAGTGTGGTTCCAGCCACAGACGGAGTATGTTTCCCCTTATCATCTCTTTACTTCTTTCATCTCAGACAGAAGCGAAGCAACCAGGAAGGTGGTTTTAACTAACATATGGTTGTTATCATAGCTCAGATTAAGGAGGTAATATCCAGCTCAGTGGTGGTAGCCTCTGAAGATGAACTAACTCCCTCTCTTGCAGTTGTGGTATTGAGTTCAATCTGCATATATGATGGACAAGGAAAACCCTGTTTTTCATAGGCATTGGCCTCATATTACAGATGGATAGGGCCTCAAATGACACAAAAAAGCTCCCTACCACACTCCATTTGTCTAAATCACTTTCTGTCCCTGACGATAAAAGGAGAAAATCCATTTTAAGAATGAACCAGCTCATAATATCCACATTTTCCCAGTAAGGATTTTTCAGGCAGGAAGTACTCCAAATGAAAAGATTTAAAATATTCTTAAATTTCTTTTATGAGACAGCCTATCAGCTCCTAATTTCATAGACCTTTTGACACAATCAAAGGCAGCTTTCGCTCTTGTCTTACAGGTACTCTGTTCCAAGCTGAAGCCAGAAATAAGCCTGTAATGTGACTCAGGTGACTGATCACACTAGAAAGAGTAAAAATCTGTGACAGAAAATTCAAAAAGAACCAGTGGCCTGCTATGTTTTGCATGATTTACTGTTGACCAGTGAATAAATTTATAAAATGACAGCTTAGAGACAGGAGAAAAAAAAGACTGAGTGGCAAAGAATACAATATATCTCCATCACTTCTTCCCAACTCTATTAACAGAATGGCAAGAAAGGGGCTACCCGCTGCTCTAAAAATTAAGACAAATGCAGAATTTCCTTTGTTAAAATGTTTCCTCAGTAACTTGGCAGTGTGTAGTTGTTTTTTCCCAAACTTTCTTTCTGCTCTGAAATCCTGTGCTACCCTCCTGTGATATTTTCTTGCATGCACTCCACTGAAGTTTGGGTCTATTGTTTCACAACAAGGGAGCTGATCCTTCAGCAGTTACTTATTTATTGAGGTCACTTGAGGTCAGTGATGTGGGTTTTATAGGGTGCTTTTTTCAGAATATGGTCAATCTGGCTTAAAAGGAGGGTGAGTACAAATCCATTTAGTTATCTTGGACTACTTATGATGATGTCCTTCTAGTGAATAGAGTGTAATGCAGGGAGTCAATATTATAAATGTAACCACAATTCAATTTAATTTCACAAAGGGGGGCATAGATGGTGGAGGAGTTTAATTTTAAAATTATGTACATGTTAAATTCATAGATCTATACCTGCATTGTATGTATAACTGGGTATTTTCAATGTGTTTCGCCCTCCCATCACAATTTTGGTTTGATATTAATGGACCCACATGTTTTTTCATGAGCAAGATCTTAGTTCTTTATTTTTCACCGAGGGGTTTTTGTGTTATGCAGGATGGAAGGGCTACTCTGCCTTACCTCTCACATTTC
Organism: Dromococcyx pavoninus; assembly: GCA_033558185.1. Taxonomy (NCBI): domain Eukaryota; kingdom Metazoa; phylum Chordata; class Aves; order Cuculiformes; family Neomorphidae; genus Dromococcyx; species Dromococcyx pavoninus. The sequence goes on along the minus strand of JAUMJL010000437.1, from coordinate 858,997 downwards.
CTTCTTGCCTGGGTGACAGGGGATTTGTTGACATTTGCTGCATGCCCTGTTGCTATTATGAATCGTAAGCTATATTTCAAGCTTCAGCACACTCAGAGTTAAGCTGTGCTGGAAAGAGGACAATGGAAAATATAAATGGAATAAAGTTGAAGATTTGAAAGGGGAATTATTTGGAGGAGTTTTTTCTTTTATTTTAAAAGCATTTAAGAACAGAATGAGAAAAAAAATCCTTTCCAAGTGAGGTTTGGGGTTTTTTTGCTTAATTTTTAAAGCTGAATGCCTAAAGTTAAGGTTCTAGCTCTGTTTAGTCAGCAGCCTTCACTAAAGCCACTCTGAAACCTTCCCCAGAATTTTGAAAATGTCTAAGTAGTCCCTAATGTCAGGATTTTAATGACTTCAGAAATTTCACTAAAAAAACACACTATATGAAGAGTTCCACTTTTCATTTTAAAAATTTTTCATCTCTGTTCGTGTAATATACAATGAACGAATACCAACTATTGGGAAAAAAAACCAAAGAAAAATCAGAGCAAAGTAAACTTTACAAATAACGCCAAATAAAATATTTCTGTTTACCAGAAATAAAATAATATTTCTTTTTAAATTTCAATTTATAGGAAATTTCTAGAAAAGTTTTGTTCTCCTGTGTCCTAATCCAAAATGGAAAGGGTGTTTTACATCAGGAAACATCCCTGAAATGAAAGACTGAATTCTCATACAACCCCAATGGCCAGATTTTCAAGTCACACAGGAGCTCAAAGTGACTTTAGAAGGAGAGTAAGTGCAAATCTGCACTACTTATGATGATGTCCTTCTGCTGAAAGGAAGTGTAATGCACGGAGTCAATTTTATAAATGTGGCTACAATTCAATGCCACAATCTTCAAAAAACAGAACAAATAGAAAGAATAAAAAATAGCGAGGAAGTATATAATTTGAAAATATTCTTCATGACCTATTTTAACTTGTTTCACAGTGTTTCTTCTTTTTCTGCAGGATAATTTACTACATAATTCTTATCTGCAGATATTTTTGACCTATTTTTCTTTATTACTCTCTATTAAATTTTATTTAAGCTTGATCGTTTTTAAAGGGATGGGTGGGATAAAGGGAAGCTTCTAATTTTTGCATCCTGCTCTAATCTCCGGTTTGAGAGTGCTACAGGCTGGGGTTTTACATAGTAATATACGGGCAGCAGATATGGAGAGATTTGATACCCACCTCCAGAGCAGCCTGTATGTTTTGCAGTGGTAGCTGACCATGATAGTCCCTTTTGAACTTCAAATTAGTGAATCTCTCTATGAAGGAAGTTCCTATATTTTATAGTCGGGTTGTGTTCAGGTTTGGGGGGTTTTCTAGGGGACAGAGGGAGCCTTCTTGAATGACTGTTCCGCTGCCTTTTAAGTTCGAGGCTATTTTTCAGACTTCACCAAACGTTTGATTTTTGTAATTATTGTTAGGATTTCCCCCCGCCCCCGCTCCACGCGGAAACTAAAATTGTGATTTAGATATTTGGTCCCAGCGGCCTTGCCTGTGCTCAGCAAATGGTTCCATGTCACTCGCTGCATCACAATATCGGCGCGGCGGCGCTCGGTGGCAGCTAATCCTCTGAGCCCGTTAATAAGCTTAGGAGCACGTTCATTGAAGACTGACGCGTTAGTCACAAACAGGGAGAAAATATCTACTGGGGGAAGCTGAATTGGTTTTAATCATCTGCTAATCACCAGTAATGAGACCTACTCTGGGGAAGAAAAGAAAAACAGATAGTCAGAGGGAGGTTTTGTTCTTCACAGCGGAGTAACAGGGAATGAGAGGGCAGCTGTTATTAGGAGAGAAAAGATGGGAAGAAAGGAGGGATTTGGCCAGACCAGATGAAACTTCTTCTGCGGTGCACTGTTTTGTTAGCTGAGTGTTTCTTTCATTCAGCCTCCAAAACTTCAGATCTGTCAGCCCCTCTGAAAGCCCCGGCCCACCTCTCCAAGCCTCCGGGGAGAAAAGGCTCCTCCACTCCGCCCCGCCACCCCCTCTCACCCCCTGCTTCCCCCTCCCCCACCCCGCCCGCCTCCGCCGTGGTCCGGCTCCCCCCTTCCCCCAGGCCCCGCCAGCCCCTTCCCCGAGCCCCGGGCACTGTATCTCCAGCTGCCGAGCAGCGGTGGGGCAGAGCAGCCGGCTGGCAGCCCCTAAAGGGCTGGAGGGTGGAGACCCTCTATCTCCCTGCAAGCCCATCCTTACTCACTTATCCGTCCGCCTCGGAAAGTTGGGCTTCAAGGTAACTACTGGGAATAAACAAAGAGATGGACACATCTGCCATAGCCCGTCGCAGAGCCACGCAGAAACATACACTGGTTTGGCTGGGAAGTCAGCGCTCCTTCCACCAGTGCTGCCTGAGCAGGACGTTTGGTTCCAGAAGCAGGCATCATGTTCTGCACGTGGAAGTCAGACCACAAAGAAAGCTGTGATTCTTAAGGAAAGCCGTAACGTGACTACGCTCCATGCACTGTACAGACCAACATCCTCCATTCCAAGGTGTTCGTATGAGGACCATTGCAAGACACTGAATAAAGCAGGTCACTCAGTTGCTTAACAGTAGGCCCTGGGTATCTCATTCAACTAGACCATATTATATTTTTTCTTTTTTTTTTCCAGTTTTAATTTGGCTTAATTTTTGGCCTGTAATTGTACATCTGGCTCAGAGAGAGGAAGAAAGCCCTTAGCTTCATTTTTAAAAATCCAAGCTTGGATGAGCTCTTTAAGTGATTAAAAAGTTGACTAAATGTAAAAGTTTTGCAAAGGCAGTAATCTCAGACACAATTCTGGCTGCTAAGACATGTCTATGTTTCATTTTCTGTATATTTTTAGGGAGCTTAAGTGGGGTGCGTAACTCACTCATTGGAAAAAAGGTTTTTTTAAATGTCATGCTTCATTTGGCTGTGTGGAAAAGCTGAGTATCAGATGTCCTGTCAGGAAATAAGATACACTGATATACAATGTGCAAACATTTTATTTTGAAGAACTCCTTCACAGTCTCACTTCATGGAAGTGAGTTGCCCAACTTAGTCACACAGCGAAGAGAAGTCTACATCCTGATTTAGGTTTCATTTCTTGGTTTGGAGCTCATGGCAGCAGGATATCTGAAAGCGAGAGCATGCCTCAGTTTTTTTCTGTGGTTTCAATAATTCTTATCTCCACCATCAGGAAATGAGTCCCAGTACACCAGGATATGGAGAGAACATTAGCCCAGGGAAATTTTTTAACCTCTTCTTTATAGCTTGTTGGAAGTGGGAATGACTAGTCTTTTACTTATGAACATCACAGTGTCATGTTTCTGATTTTGCAGAAGGGCTCTCTGGAGGTCTGGGGATAGGTGGTACCAATGAAAAACAAAATTTCATCATCAGGCAGTTTTCTTAGTCGTCTTGAACAGAAAGACTTGGTAACCTTTCATGTGAGGGCAAGCAACACTTCTCTAAAAGCCTGTTGTTATGATATAACCTTGTTCTAGTCCTTTGGGTTATGATGAGAAAACAGAACCAGTTATTTCAGAAAGGAAAAAAAAAAATTCAGGAAATTTTAAGCTCATTTTCCTGTGTCCTAAAGGAACTAACTCCTGTGCTTCCATTGATTTCTATTGAGTTCCTTGTGTTGCAGCTCACCTTGACCGAAAACCAGACTATTCCTTGAAAATGGCTATTTATTTTAGGGACTATCATTCTCATATCTTCACACAGAAAACTGAAAGGTCTCACATTAAGAAAAAAAATATTCCATTGGAAATCAAGCCTTTTCATAAGTCTTCAAGGCAGAAAGAAACCTCTTGCCTGCTTGTTCAACACCTCTAGGATACATAAAAAAAAGTCATGGATTGATGAAACACACCCAATAATCCCCAGCAGTAAGACAATGTGCAGAAACTGGTGTTTCCATATATTGGATTGAAATTTAAGACAAAAAAATGTACTTCCAAGATGTCTCTCTATGCGAAACAAATCCGTCAGTGATTCCAGACACAATCATAGTGTCCTTGTGTATACCTTCCTTCCAATTTGGAAGCAACTTTGCCATGATAGTGAGCACATCATCAAAGTCTTGAGGTAATGTTTAATTGCACTCCTTTTCTTTTTCCACAAGTATATTCAATATTGTACTGATGTTTTCTCAGTTAGTTCATCTGTCTCGGCTTTTTATCTTTCTGTCTGTCAGGCTTATTAGCATACTTTGACAGATTAAAAGGCTAAGGTCAAACAAACAAATCCCCAAAGAAATACTGCTAATTATTGTCATATGTTTTTTAAATACTTTTGCTTCTTCAAAGAATTTCGTAAGGAACTAAATTCAACTTCTCAGCCTTAACTGTTTCTTTTGTGAGCCACTCCTCTCCTTAACATCGCTTTTCCTATCCACCCTCCAATGCCTCTACCCCAATTTTCATTTTTTTTAGGCAAGTAATTAACTACTTACAAAAACACAAAACTGCTTCAGATGAGTTACATTTTGTGGAAGATACCTAGCGTACATATTGACACACAGTGAGTAGTGTCCAATGAGCCAGCAAACATGAATTTGGGTGGCTTTTCAGTTTTGTGATGTCTGAAGAAGTAAAAGGCACTTCTTATTGCTGGCAAAGTGACACAGATCATCGTTCTCCCGGAATCCTACTCAGGGACTAGTGAGTGCTACATACAGCTGTGGTCAACAAAGGAGCCCTTCACAGGCCAACATTTTCACTTTATTTGGATGGTGAGGAGGATTGATCAAGATCTGGAGGTAGAGTCATAAGACCAATAAGATATACGTTAGTGCTAGGTGCTACACAAAGTTTTGTTTACCTCCAGCTTCGTAGAATCATAGAATGTTTTGGGATGGAAGAGACGTTAAAGATCATCTAGTTCCAACCTCTCTGAGATGGGCACGAGACAACTTCCACTAGATCAGGTTGCTTAAAGCCTCATCCAACCCAATCTTGAACACCTCCAAGAATAACCCTCAGCTTCTTAGAGGACAAAACAGAGCAGGTGGATGGTCTGAGCATGAATGAAAAAAAAATGTGAAAAAAACCAAACCACAAAAGTCTAACACATGTTCCGTTGGGAAGAATGATTAAAACCACAGACAGCTGAGTACTTTGTGTATTCATTGTTGTCCATGGTAAATAATAAGGTAGGATTTGGGCAGTTGAAGGGAGATATTGGCTTCTTGTGAGGATAGAACAACAGGTGGCTAAAACAATAGAGAAAGGGGGTGCTTTTGAAACAAGATAAGCAACAAAGCAACCCTCATTAGCTTAATAAGCATACATGTATTTATCTTACGCCTCTTTGTCTGTTGATTTCCAGACACTTCCATGCTTCAAGACAATATATGTGTTTTTCAAAGAATTAATTGTTCGACAGGTAGGCAAAGGTAGCGTTGCCAAACCTTGTTCATGGCAGGTAAGTCATTACATAGCCTGAGACAGTGTTCATTAGGAGTTTTGTCAATCAAGTGAGAGTCCTGCCAGAGAACTGCTGATGATACAACAGGGTCAGAGAAGAAGATATGCAGTCTCTATTCATCAATCAGATTTCTTTTTTTTAAATCAATTTGCAGCATGATAATTGAGTCAAGTTTATTGTGCTGCCCCTCAAACATTGTAAAATTTGGTGATTATAAATCTCTTGGTATTGATACCACACAAAAAAGTGAAAGAGATGCAGAGAGAAGAAAAAGGGAGGAAAGAAGGAGGAGACTTGGGGTAGAGTGGGAAGATGAAAGCTAATTGGTAAGATAAATATTTTAAGAAGGGAAATTTTCAGCTAGAGAAGGACTTTGTTTAGTATGAAAAAAAATAGGTGGGAGATGAAGTTCTCAGTTAAATAAATTCTTCAGTAAAGGTGAAGGGCTAAATTGCTATTCATGTATCTGTATCATTTAGAATTATTCCACTGATAAAACCAAAGCGTATCCTCCCCAGGGGAACAATACTGTCTTCAAAAGTATTGTTTCTTTCTGCTGTGTTGCAGAGCCCTTTTGTAAAATGTTTTCCCCTTCATATGTGCAACTGTGCTTGCCTGTGTGCACACGTGTGTACAAGGTCTGTGTGCTGACTAGGTTTCTGTGTCACAAGATTTAAAAAACATAATTAATGTGGAAGAGCAAAATGAAAAGTCTCCTTCTAAGGCAAAAAGAGGAGGGTTTTCTACAGAGAGGAAAGCCCTCTTCCGTCAATCTGGCCATGACTCTGATTTCCAGGGCAAAAGTCCAGCACTGTATTTCCAGCCCAGGAAAGGGGGTTCACAAGCCTCTGTCCCATGACTTGCACCCTTCTCACACTTATGCCAAAGAGTTAAAATAAGTGCTGTTCCCATCACTAACAGGCTTTCTGTAAACTGATGTTACTTGTAAACGTACTTGCTTATCTACCTTCCTCAGTTTGCTGTTTGGCTGGTTTCAGACACATGATAAATAGACCATTCCTAAATTTTTGTATAATTACATTTAAATATAATTTTGAGTAATTAAAATGAATGGGAGAGGAATTCATATGAAATCTGTCTCAAAATAAACATAAAAAATATCTGAGTGGTGCATTCCAGGGTGATTTCTTAAACTCCGTTTCATACAGCAGCTGTGCTGACGAGCTCTCCCCTCAGACCCCAACTCCTTTCTGGGAGTCATCAGGCTGATGCTGAACATATTTAAATCCTCCCCATAAAAGGTTTAGTCTAAGTTGCTTCTCCAGTACTTGTTTGAACATTAAATATGCAAATAATCATCATTACACTTCCAACAATTACACATGTTTGCGAGCACCATGTCAAGTACTGGCAGCAGTGCAATCATTTGTAAAGACAAATATTCCATTCCAAGAGATGTCATGCTGCTTAGAAGATTTCTTTTTGTATTAGTAGCCACACTGCTGCTTCATAAAGTGTGCAAATGAACGTGACAGTGCTGCCAATAGCTGCCAGTTCCTTCCTCTCGGCAGAGCAGATGTCAATCAACCATCCCAAACAGACAAGGCCTCGGTACTGCTGCAGACATTAAACATGTAGGATGGAGAAGGGAGGGCGCAAACAACACAGGCAGTGCAAGGGCTCGGCATACTCCTCTGTCTCCCTCTCCCTCCTCCTTCTCTCCCCCTCAGCCTCTCTCCCTCTCTCTTTCTCTCTGAGGAGGCCTGAGGCCGTTGGAATATTTTAATTTCTGATTTCTGACTATATTATCGCGTGTTTGTAACAGTCAAATTGTAATTTGTAGCTCTGAGGTGATATGAAAAGCTGCCTGCGACCGTAGGACAGACGCAGGCATGTGTGGCAGACTTCTCTCCTCGCTGCTCTTGCCTCCTTCCCTCTCTTTCCTGCTCTTTATGTAGTTATGGATAATTGTCAGCATTCACTTTTATCGCATCCAAAGTAGCAGCTTAGAGAAGATGTGACTTTAGTCAGGACTAATCTTGCCTCCTCCTGAAGTGGGAAAATCCCAAGTATTTCAGGGTTCTATTGATAACCCTTGTGCTTTTTTTCCATAAAAGACGGATGACTCTGGCAAGCTTGGGAGACTGCAGATAATGGGATTGACTTGGTACTTAAATCTCAGTGAACCAAGACAGCATAAGTAATTAGTGAATTGGATCCATACTGGGGTGCTAATGATGGCTAATACTGCCCCACACCATTCTAAAAACCACAAGATATACATCCATTTCACTCAGATAAAACCGAGGGGACACTGCTTTTGCGGACTTTATTTATTTCTTCCTTAGCACAGAACTTATCCCCTGTAAAATAAAAAATATCTAATTTTCTTGAAGAGACATCCAGAAAAAAAAATGACCATTCTGTCAGAAGAGTTCATTATGATCACAAATACCTCTGGTTTTTTTAATCAAGAAAGGCTAATTAAGAGAAACTATGAATTTATCTTCTTATCTAGTTGTCAAGGGAAAAGTCACAAACACTAACTATATGCTGTTTGAATGGGAGAGGCAGTTCATATTTTTAATCTCTTTTTTATTTTATTTTCAAACCTACCAAATCCTCACAAAACAGAAATTTCACTTAAAGAAAGTATTTTGTTTTTTGAATCAGTGCTCCAACTTTAAGTATAGTTCAAGTCCATGTCCCAGTTTTCCTTCAGGTTGGTATAATTGTGTACAAACTAACATTCTGCCTCATTTTTCTTTCCCCACAGAGTGATAGCATTTTATCAGGATAATTTAGATAAATGTCTTTCCATAGCATTTGCTTATCCTTCCAGGAGCTGTGATCGACAAAGAGCCACATAAGATGAATGGCATCGTGTTTTGATCAAACGTATACTCATCTAAAAGTAGAGAGAGTTTCAAGGTGAGGGGAACGTCTGTTTTCCTCAGATGTGATCGTCAGAGGGTGGTCCCCATCCACGTATCCCCCTTTCTCCCCCCTGGGCCTTCTGGTTTGTTATGGTGGCTGCGAGTTAGGAAGTTTGTGAGTGCGAGCGTGCGCTTTGCACGTATCCGACCCTAAAACCAGGGATGGCTCAGCAGAAGATGTATGGAGTTAAACAAACAGCTATAGTGGAATAGTATTGCAGAGATGGCTGAAGACAGGGAGGAGGTTGTTTGGGTGGGGCAAATGGCACACATAAACTGGGAACTCGGGCACCATCCAGCTTTTGTGCTGCCAGCTGAATTCTAAACCCAGACAACTGATCTTGCCTGTTTCAGCCTCTTCCTCACAATCTGTCCTGTCACTGTGGGACTTCAAAAAAGCTGTGACCCGAGGCAGGTTTAGGCTCTAGCATATGAAGGGTTAAGATGCAACATTACTGATTAACAGCAAAAGAGACTCCTGCCAGTCACTTTTTTTTTTTTTTTTTTACTTGGATTAAGCTGAAATCTTTCTTTTCTCTGACTGTCAGAAGAGTCCTAATACTGTGCTGGGTTATTTCCGGGAGTACCTCAGTAAGTGTGTGACCACAGTAGGAAATGCTTTTTAAGGAGATCTTCAAATTCAACATTTGAGTAGAAAAAGCTCTTTAATATAGGGGCTCTTCGTTTTCCTTCTCAATCTGTAACTGATTAGAGGGCATTCAGAGCTAATATAGGATGAAAAGATGGGTAGATTCACGACTGAGGAGGCGGAAGGGGGGGGGTGGTTAGGGTAAGGATCTGAATTGGATTAGTACAAACCCAAGTTTTAGTTGAGATGGGGCTAAAATGTTAGCCCAGAGGCAGGCAAACTGCCCTTCATCAGCAGAAATGCTCTCACCTCAGTGACTCTTTCTGCTGCTCAAAAAGCAGAGAGATTCCCCCTGAAAGTAGCACTTTGCAAATTGCAGCTTTAACCTCTTCCTTTCTATCTGGCCCAGAGGTTTTTGTTTCTTTCTTTCTTTCTGATTGCTGCACATGATAATTTTTGGTTTGGATAGTTGGCTAGATGTATTTATTTGTAAAATGACAGGCATTTTTGCGATGCTAATAAATTACACAGTCTTTTAAGTATAAAACGTAACTCTGCCTCCTCCCTAACCAGGTTTCCTTCTGCTGTTCTGCTTACCAGCGACTTACTTGGCTCCTGCTAGCTTTTAGAACTTGTAAACCTCAAAACATAGAAAAAAAAATATATCTCATTTTAATTGGGTAAGACCTGAATACTTTGTCCTGCAGAAATCTGAAATATTATAGTCTAAATAAACAACTAGGATCCCAATTTCATAATTAACAGCATTTACTGGGAAACACTGCAGTGGTGGAAGGGTAGGGAAAGAGTAGGGGAGATATTTTTGTTAAGATGTGAGGATACACCTTCTGTAAAATTAGAATGCCATTTATTAGGGAAGGTCTCTTTTCTTAGGTTTCTTGCTGTAACTATTCCTCTTCCATGAGTTTAGCTTTCAGAAGAGCTTCATTGTTTATGTCCCTAACAGCCTACATCTCCCCTTGAATGTGATGAAAGCAGCTGCAGGACCCTGCATCGCAAATTTTGGAAGTTTGTCAGATGGTGAGGGTCTTTAAAGAGTTTTCTAGAGAAATGCCTTCTTTCTTTTGACTTAATTTGTTCAAATATTTAGTAGTTACTCCTGTTCTGCTGTCCTCCCTGCAAACAGCCCTAGAAATTGCAGGCACTGATAGAAATAATCACATCACTGGAAAACTTTATCTAAAATACTGCAATTTTCAGGTTTTACTTCAGAAATATTAGTCTTCATTTCTTTTTGTCACTAAATGAGAAGGCTTTGGCAGAAATCAGGAAAAGAAAAGCTAGAACTGATATATGATCTACCCACTCACACTTTAGACTTACATACACTATTAGCAGAATTACAGAGCTTGTAGTAAATAGCATTAAATCTTACACATATGGCTAAAAGCAGGTCCATATGCAAGGCTGTAGAAAAGGAGGGGTCATTTTCATGAAGATACTGACCTTCCCCAAACTAATATCTGCCACACATTTCTTTTCCTAAGATTTCAAAAGGAGGTCAATTCCTTTCCAAATCCTTTCTAGCAAGATTTTGAAAGTTACATTAAAAAAAAAAGGAAAGAAAAAGATGCAGAGTCCATACATAAATCTGAAGGCAGGACAGAGTAAATTACTTAACTTCTTTTCGATGCAGAAGGGTAGAAGTCACGATAGAACTTGGTTTTTATCCATCGGAAAAAATAACAGGAGCTGCAGGAGCATTTTCGTTAAGGGGAGAAATATGGAAGAATGAATTCTGAATCACTCTTCCCTGCTGAAAAACACCCAGATTCTTGGGTGAAGAATACTGAAGACAGAAAAGGTTTATATAAAAGGGAAGTTGAAGTAGTACATGTAAACAACTGTTTCACTCGACTTCCGATTTTCTCTTTCCATCATTAAGCACACATGGCAGAAAGACAGAAGGAAATGGGTCTGATTTAAAGAGAGCAACTCAGAATATCATACTTTACTTTTTACATCTTATACCTGATGTCAGGATGCTGCTAAAAAGCCCCATAATTAAAAGTAATTCCATCAATTTGAGCAAACTGTCCTGAAATCCACTAGTTGCTGGTGTATTTCCCCTGGTTTTAAAGTTTGAAAGCAGGCTAAAAAATTTAGCGGTATTTTTTGTTTGTTTGTTCCTGACCAGTGATAGCAATAGCTAGCAGCTGGTAGGAGAATAAACGAAAATGTGTGTGTATTGGCAGCAGGCAAATTATAACGTGAAGTGATTATTCTCTCAGAGTCTTAAACATCAGAACTTGTGTCTTAAAAAATAATAATTTTCTTGGACAATTTTACAACTGAGCATTTAGGTTTTTTCCCATTTTTCCTCTTTCAAAGATGTGTTGGAATTTGTAACCAACAAGATACATAATTTATCAATCTTCTACTTTTTTTTTTTTTTTTTTTAAGAAGCGTTTTCAATCTTGTGCCTTTTAAAGCCTTCTTGCAGTCCTAGCTTGGTAAACCTACATCTCCACCTAGTGGTTTCCCAGAAAGGTGAAGCAATTCTTTTTCAAGCAGTGTGGGCATTCAGATACTTTGCTGTGTCACGCCAGCGTGGAGAAACTATATTCTTTCTGAAGGAAATATTTTAAAAGTGGTGATTAAATATATATATACATTCTGAATGGATGTTGAAATTTCATTACCAAATGTAATTAGTTAATGGCTCTTTTATTTCTCAATATTCCTTAATAATTTCAGCTTTCATCAGAAAAACTACATTTTAGTGCAGCATTGATTCCTCCTGTATTTTCTATCCTAAACCATGCTTGATCATTTCTGGGAGCTAGAAATACCGTCTTGTCATTAGCTACATCTCCGATTCAAAGTGTGACCAAAGCCCCAAACTAATCACAAGACAGTCAGAAAGAACTTGAAAAATGCTTCTGGGACCTCTCCTTTGTACGGAGATGCTTTTTATAACCCTCTGGTTTAGGATACTTTATATCTGATGTGAGGAATATTCAGGAAATCCGTGAAAGAGCAGGTGTGCACAATGTGAGTGGCTTCTGTACTAGACCAAGAAAGATTTTTGAAAGGTGTTCTGTGCTTTCACAAAAAACTTAGTATTGCCTTTTCTTGACTCTTCAAATATTATATCTTCAATTGTTCAAAAAAAAATCATGAAGCATACCCCTTAAAGATTCTCTTTCAGAATACAGGAAATTGAATTGCTGAAAACAGCTCCTGCGCCAACTCAGTTGTTTACTATCCCATATCTTCACTGTAAACCATTCCTGCAAGACTTACTTGAAACATATAAAAAGACCTTGAGGTGCACAAAGAAATTAATATCTTTCAGTACCAGTAAATCCATTCTGTTTAAAAAATAAAATATAAGCAGAAATTAAATCAGTCTCCTGATTTAATTTTAATCTTATTTTTCTCAGCCATAGTTCTCATTCTCTTTCATGTCTCCGCAGGGCCAGTTACTTCACACAGCCGTGAAAATCTAAGTGGGTTTTGGGGGTGAGAATCTCCTTTTAACAAAACAGTCAGTTCCACAGGACTATTCACAGTGCACAAAATTAAGTGTGTGCCTAAACCTGTGCAGGGCTGGATCATTCACATGGACAGTAGATGTACTGTTAATTAAATGCTACTTGTAATAAAATATATTAAAGTGATTGAAGCTGCTGTAGCTGCAGTGGGCCTAGAAAGTACAATAATCCTTCACTGTAATGTAGGATCCTCATGTCAGGAACGTGTACAGTACTTAGAAAGAGTATAATTAATGCACATTAACATATATACTCACAGAAAGAATATATAAAGATGGTGTTCTGGGACACGGTTGAAATTTTTGTGACTTCAAATTAGGGAAATTTGGAAAATCTCCAGTTCAGCAATTTAAAATGATTAAATGGTATCATAACGTTGTCCTGAAGGTGGACAAATGTGAAAAAGTGTGGAAATATGGTTTTGCCTCATTAATGAGACATTCCAACCTTAAATATTGTTTTCCACAAATACAATAAATATTGATCTTCTTAGCTAATTAAGAATGGATGGTCACCCACAAATAATTAAACTGAACATTTAGTCTTGTATAGTGAAATGAAAAATTAGATGCTTATTTCAGAGATGGGTAGCAAGCGAAGGTCGTTAGGCAGTCCAAGGTCATTATTGGATTAAAACTGAGATCTTCCACTGAAGCACTAAGAGGAATTGTTTTGGAGACAAGAGACACTTTTGGTGCTTTAGACTGAGAACCGTTGCTATCTGAGATAGTCACTCTTTGAAATGGAGCTGAAGGTGAAAAACAGAGGTGAAAAAGAGAGCTTATTTTTCTTTTAGAGAGCATTCACCCTTCTCTTGAATAGTAAGACCTGCAGGGCACTGACACTCAGCACAGCGAAGTCACCAGCAGGAGACCTCGGGGTTTGTTCTGAGCTCTGGTGAGTTGTTGGGCTGCTTCTAAGCACTTAGAAACAGTGTCCTTTAATACACGCTGTCTGACACACACGTGTCACAGATCCAGTACCCTGCACGGCACTCAGTTAAAAGCAGTTTGGGCAAACAACACAAGTCCTGCAAAATTCTGGGATAGCTTTTAGGCAGAAGAATGAAGCTGGCTTAAAAACAAGAATGAGAGACAGCAAAACCCCACACCTCATTCCTTTCTTACTTTGGATGACCTCTGACTCTTTTGTGTTTCAGAATTAGATAAAAACATAGAATCCGAAAAGAAAAAGAGTGACAATATGTTGTCGATTTTTTCCCCTCATTTACATGAATCCTGAAAAGGAGAAATTCAGCCTCTTTAGAAAAAAGATAAGGTCAGAGTCCATCTGAGTTGCCCAGTCTTGCTTGCCATTTGTTTGTTGGTCATGCTTTATGCAACTGTTTAAATCCATGCCAACTATCTGGGTCCTTCAAGTAATCCAAGTAGTTGATTAAAGAGCTCAGTGTGATTGAGCACTCTTCATTGGCTGTCATAGCAATAAAAGGGCCGTAAGTGTTTGTTTGATGATATATATGAAGATGAAGTATCCCGTGCTGCTACTCAAAAGATATTTCTGCTTTCCTGACTATAAAATTCATAATCTCACAATATGGGTAGTTCTAACAAGAATCTAGAAAATCACCTTCTCAGGAAAAGAATGAAACAATTTATGATATTGCATAAAAGCCCTTGTGATTGTTTAGGAAAATTACAGTTCCCACAAATATTCCAGAGAAATGAAGACTCAAAATAGCAAATATGCCTAAGTCCAGAGACTCGTAAATATTTCAACCACTGTAGATTTCTCATCAGGTAGATGAGATTTCTCATCAAATACATCTTCCAAGAGAATTATGTGAAACATAAACAGTTGACACAACTAATCACTGAATGGCAATGTTCTATTAGGTTGTCTTTGACCTAAGAGGAAGAGTAACTGTGATCTTGCTTTAATGACCTTTTTTGTTCTCCAGGTCAATCAGCTCATGCATGCTGAAGCATGTGCTGTATTCACATGTAACTGTTAAGACTTTAAAGGAGGTATTGAGTAACACAAAGTGTTAATCAAGGGTACAGTAAAGTTGACATGCCGAAACTCAGATTATTTTACTGTAATACAGTTGTTGGATCTGAAAAAATGTAAAGCAAAAACTCTGCATAGTCCCTCCATACTCAGGGTCTAATTTTTAGGAACTGAAATAAACATGCACTCTGGATGAGTCACTGCTTCTAAAATTTGGGGACTCAAAGACTCCTCTCATAAGCAGAGAGACCATTGCACAAGGTAAGTTCTTCAGTTACAGAGGTGTTTTATCAGAGATTTATTCCTATAAACTGGCATATAAGCTCTAGCATTATCATTAATATATAAATGTTACTATAGATTTATAAACTCTAGTATTAAACACATTTTGCTTCTTTCCATAATCCCACGGCTTATTTTTTTTATTGAGTTATTTCTTCCTTTTTTTTCTGAGAGAGGAGGGGGTCCTCACAGAGCATTTTCAAACGTGAGTCAAGATTTCTCATATCCGTGTCAATTTTAATGTAGTTTTACCTAACTGTTCTTGGAAGTCCAAAGGTACTATGAAGCATTTATTTAAAAAAACAAAAATCCAGACTTCCTTCAGTCCCAAGAGAAGTGACCTGCAGAGTATCTGAGCACCTACGTGAACAGCATGGTGCTGCAGAATGCCTTGTCCAAGCCACTGGTGGGCAAAGGCAGCTTTTGTTCAGCCTGGTCCTCCTACTTCTGTTTTTATAATCACTCCTAGCCCCTGCCAAAAAAGATCAAGAAATACTTAAGTTTTGTTCATTTAAAAAAACCCAAAACCACAAAACAACAAGCCCCACACATATGCCCTGTCTTTTATCTGTTTGTGAATATTTCATTAATCAGTATTCTAGGCGCATCTAATATTAGTACCTTAACACTACTACATGTAGTGAGCAGTACAAAGTGGTAAAAATACAAAGTACATAGGGGAGAAAGGAGTATTTGAAATATTATTTGAAGTCCAAGGTAGCATTTTTCTACTGATTTTAGGAGACCAGGGATTTCATCATAAATGATGGCAGCATCTTCCTCCTGATTTAATTTGTACATAAATTTTTGGAGCTATGAAATTTATTTGCCTTATTTGTAGTAAACCTTTATATATGTAAGCATACCTACATTTATATATATTGTTAAGTAACTGAGAGAAGGAGAGTATATAAACAAAATCACCTAGAGAGCCACTAGATGATATTCACAAATAAGAGTCATTGATGTGTCTCCCTTGCGTAAAATCAAAGCTGTAGTGGAGAAAAAGGAGAAGAGGATGTCAGCAATAAATAAGGTATTCTCCATAGAGAACACAGAGTAAATGTATAAAGATAAGACAAAAAGAGAACAGAATGATAAAAAGTAGAAAAACATAATCATCCAGCAGGTGTAACATTTATTATCTAAGCTCATAGGCAAAATAAGTTTTGCAGTTAAACAAGGCAAGGTGATATTAACATCCACTGTACTATTTCTGCCCTTTGTATGCAGAGAAAAACATAATGCACATATTCGATCTGATGAAATGTTTTAGATTTAAACTTGCTAATAGTAACTGTAGGCTTAGTACAAATAAATGTGATTCAGAGTTGAGGTTCTGCAACATAGCCCAGCTTATCTTTATGTAGGGACTGTCATAATTTGCTTCAGATATAAAGTTATTGCTGAGGTTTCAGTCCACCATCTAGTAAGGAGATGATGAAGACTTCACTTGCAAATGTGGAGATCCTCATGGCTTTTGGTGTTAGCCATTTTCTATGCCATTAATACATAAACCTGCAATGCTTTGGTGTTGTGAATAATTTCTTGTACTTGTCTTCTGTGGTCCAGCGTTTGTTGATTTTATGTAACTTCTCATGGGATTTTTAAACTTTATCTGTGTATAAAGTTCGCAGGCAGAGTTGTCTTCCTCAGCTACTCTGAAGACTCACAAACCCAGGTAGAAGACAAGGGTGGTTCCCTCCGAGTTTGACAGCTGGTTGTCTCCAGATGAGTCAGTCCAAAAACCCTGGGAAAGTCAGAGCTGAGCTGGAAAGACTTGTGTCATCAATAATACAGTAGTAGGGCTTTTGAAAGCCTTGAGCTCCACAGGATTTTC
This sequence comes from Dromococcyx pavoninus, assembly GCA_033558185.1. Taxonomy (NCBI): domain Eukaryota; kingdom Metazoa; phylum Chordata; class Aves; order Cuculiformes; family Neomorphidae; genus Dromococcyx; species Dromococcyx pavoninus. The sequence goes on along the minus strand of JAUMJL010000437.1, from coordinate 842,472 downwards.
TGCCAAGGATTTTATGTGAGTTTAACACAGTATGAAGTGTATGGTTTCCAGCAGTTACAACCTCCACAGACTATGTCAGCCAGGCTTCTGGGAGGCTTCTCACGTGGCTCTGCAACATGTGCGACTCGTGGGAGGCCTGTTCTCAGAAATGGTACAGAAGGGCTGAAACATTCCCTCCACTATTCAGCTGGAGAAGGCTCTGTTCTGTTCACTAGCCAGTCTTGCTGACTGTGAATACCTAATATTTTCACTTAAGCAAAAGTTGTTCAGGTTTTCCATTTAGAAACATGGAAGTATCTCTTTTTTTTTCTCTTCAGTTTCAACATTTTAAGTAAAAGCACCACTAGGACAATGCTATAGGTTTTGATAACCCATCGGTATTGTCTAAGACAATAATAAGATTGTTGGAAACACCTGTTAATATTCTTGTACCAATGACCCATATTTTTATGCAAATACACAATTGCTCCAAAGTTACAAAAATGTAACAAAAGGCTGTAATTTATAGCAGCAACAACATCAGAAACACCCCAGTAATGTTCTCAGTTGCTAATTGATCATTTGCTACAACTACTTTACTTACAGACATAAGCTAGTAGTGCCATTAAAAGATAGAGGTCTAGCAGAGATCCTGCTCAAACAAAAGAGTCCAGATGGCTGACTGGTACACAACAGCTACCAATACTAGCTTTAATCTATGGAGGTCATTGTTGAAATACAGGTCAAATCATGAATGAAACATGCTGAGGGATCTTTAACTATCAAGCCAAGCTCTAGTAGATAGTTACATGAAGCATAAAATTCATTTCAAAATTCATGAAAACTTTTAGAAGAGGTTGCCCTGCTGAAGAAGGTGAAGTGCTGAGGTAAAACAGGAGTTTATTGAGACCAGCTCTTTTTGGAAAGTTTAAAGATTAAACTTATCTGGCCTGAAGGTATCTGACTAACCAGTTTAGTGGGCTTAGGTTATACTTATTCCTTCCACAGATATGAACTGCAATAGACTAAACAAAGGCAAACTTGGGAGAGTCATTATTGTCTTGCTCCCAGTACTCCTTTAACAGCTCTTCTCTGTCTAGGGGACGAAAAAGAGCAGGTGAATCTGGTTTGAGGTCCTCCTGCTCTATCCAGCTGTAATAATTTAGTACACAACCTCCTTTCTAGGCATAAAACTCTTGATAAAGGTTTGCCCTATACACGCACAATGATTTTTTTATTTTATTTTTTATTTATAACAAGTCTGTCTGTGATTGATTTGCTGCTTCTCTGCATTCTGGCAGAAGAATATTTTTGAGTGTTGACTCTCACCATGCTTGAAATGCCAGGGGAGCAATGTGCAATCTGATAAAGTTTTCTTCAAGGAAGGTGGGAATTTTCCAATTTTTTGAAAATTCAACTCATCTCAAGTCAGGATGTCTTTTCAGAAGATATGCTCCAGCCTTAATTGGGGTGCTCAATCTGAAGGTAAAAGGGAGAAATTTAAGGGCCAGCAATGTATTAGTAGTTTCTCTAAATAATCTCACAATCTCTTCAATTCTATGCATTTAAAATGAAGAATCTTGCGCTGTGCAGTCTGTAACATGCTAAGTATTCTTGGAACATGGGCAAAGCATTTGCACCCAATAAGTAACTCTATGTCACTTGCACAGTGAATTCTTACCACTTTACTTAAAATACAGTATTGCTGAGTTTAAGTGCAGATTAACATGATAGCAAGCACATGGATGGTCTCTCCAACCTTGCTTTAAAGCCACTGTGCAGTGGCTGTGAAGCCCCTTCAGACCATATGGCTGAGATCTCTGCTCTTTGGGTCTCAACACCTCACCTTCTGCAGGCCCAAAATATAGACCTGTGATGTCAGGGTGACTCTTCTATTCCTCTTCTGAACAGCCTTTGGAGTGAGGAAAGACAAGGTAAATCCTTAGAATCATAGCCTGAGGAAAAGCTTTGCCACCAGACCTATTCGCAATGCCTCCAGTTTGTCCATAAGTTTGAAAGCACAAACATAAAAAGGCTAAAAAATATGAAAGAAAGTGTAAGGTAACAACAGTATGTGGTAAGAGACGATACAATGATAAGTGTTTTGAGAGTGTTTAATATCTCATTTGGATTCTTTCAAAGGCGTACATTACACAAGGAAAGATTACAAGCCTTTTTATTCTTTACTTTAGCTTTTCCATGTTGCCTGGGGGTATGAAGAGCATTATTTTGGTGAGAAAAACTTGGAAGCTTCATTGTGTCTGTCACAACATGTCAAGTCAAACATAGGACCTGAAGAAGTGCCTTGATTTTGCTCAATTAGTACTGTTAGCTTTGTGGCCTTCCCATTGACAAGTATAAATTTGTACAGTGGTCACCATTTAAAAATCAATATTTACTAAGGGTTAACATATCATCAAGCCTAGGACACTAAGTAGTTTCTTAAATTTAGAGCAGAAAATAATACTACGATCTGGTAAATATTTAACACACATATGATTTTACCGTAAACACCACTTTTGATACAGGTGTTTGTTACCTCTTCCTAGCTAAACCTTACATTAAATTATACTACACTGAACTTACACTTCACTTCAGCCAGATTTCAGTTAAAGGAACTGAGGAGAAGAATGTATAGAAACTGACTTTATAATGAATGTAATGAGAATATTATGAATAATCACTTTCATTTTTTGCTGTCCTCTCATCCCAAAGCATTTGATTCAGCACAGGTTCTCTGTGGAAAGACTGCATTTATAGCTAATATATATCTAACGATAATTAACTTGAGGTTCCATCTTACTTTAGGTATAATAGGAAATTTCCTGTTTGGCAAGGAAGGCTCTCCAGTAGCTGGCTACACTGCCCAGATACTTTTAATTTAACCACGCTTTCTTTGATGTGTAAGTAACAGATGTTTAAGGGATAAGAAATTAGATAGATTGTGATTACTGAGAAACAACTTAATTTTAATTCATTACTTGGTGTTCTCATTCACTTGTTCTGAAAATGACAGTAGTTAGTAGGGTTGTTGGTTTTTTTAATTGACAGTTTTAACGTTTTAACAATTAACTTAATCTTAACCTATACACACCTCTAATTTTGAAACACATCACTTGTAGGCTAATATGTCACTTTTTCAGCGTAAGTTCGAATTATTTCCAAAATGACTTCACTTTAATTATGTGAGTGCACCACTTAGTCAGCTTTTTTACTTGTAGTCTATGGAAAGAATTAAAGAGAGAGCAGGAAACAACAGCTTTGCTTCTCCCTCTTCCCCCCAAAAAGTTCATTTCTTCCCAGTTTTCTGAAAAAAGAGGTATTTCAAATGAGCCAGTGGAAGGGCTTGGCAGAAAAGAGATTAGGTTTGGGTATTTCTAGTGGGAAGGAATAAGAATGATTAGAAAACTATCTTGGATACCTCATTAGCTTTCAAATATTGTGTGTGTTTGGTTGGTAAAGGTAATAACTGTTCACACAAGTACAGTAAGGCATTTGACTGCACCTCACAAAATTTTGATTAAGAAAGTAGCATGATAATAAACTCAATGTAGTGTACATTGAATTACTTAAAAAGTACATTTTTTTCCTTGTAATTGCAAACAGGGAATTTGTACAGAAATGATGTTTTCCTAGTCAGGTCCTCAGGGATCAGTTTTGCTGTGAAATATTTGTATCTGTGCAGAGGAAAAGTCTTAGAATAGGTGTTTGGAAGAACTTTCTGAAATATAGTATGGTTAGCTATACAAAGAGGATACCCAGGGAAGCTGTGGTTTCTCAGTGAAGTTTTTTAAGAATTTATTAAGTAATATGTTGGGGTGGTATAAGTTCACTTTCATCTGATTCCTAGTAGGGATATGATCTAGATTACCCTTTGAGACCCCTCCAGAACTACATCTGCATGATTCAAAGGCAAAGTGATTGCTGACAAAATTTGAAGGTGATCAGGAAACTGGAGCAGTGATAAATAAAAAGGAGGGTAGACTGCTGACACAATGCAGTTGGGTCGATCTCCTGATAACTTGGGTATAAACAAGCAACATAGTGTTGGAGCGTAGCCATAGTAGGAAGGCAGTGAGGAGAGAAGAGCATAAAAATTGCTAGGCTGTAGCTGTACATTAACACCTTACATCACCAAACCTCTGTTGCCAGTTCTGATCTTCCTAGTGCAGACAAAAAACACCAGAATACTGGCAGAGCTTTATAATTTTCCCTTGCAATAACCAACCCCAACAAATTATGCCCATATAGTTCATAAGTCAGGCAGTGTTTGCAGGGAAAAGTATTTTTTACGTCTAGCTGATATCCTTGGAAAAAAACAGATGAGCTGTCAGGTTCACAAGTTCTAAATCTGCTCTTTTTTTTCCAACTGCATTAATCTATCTTATAAAAATTACCACTGGTCTTTATGAAGTCTTCTTTGTTTATACCTTCTGATCATCATGACTATAAAAACCCCAATATAGTCAGAAACTAAAGTAATAGAAGACTTGATCAAGTCTAGGAAAAGAAACATGGAGGAAAAAGGCTTAGTTCATTCTGGCATGCAGATTGTCGCACACTCCAATGGCTGGAATGTCAGTTAGAACTTATTCAGAGAGGAAACTAGGTTTGCTTTCCATCAATGACGGCAATTAAGTCCCAAACAATGTATTAACACATGTGATCAACAGATTCCTCATCAGAAAAAAATATTTATATCAAGTCTAGAGAGTTTTAGTAAATTACACAGTTCCAAGAGGAGCTGAAACCAAGGTGTTTAACAGGCTTTTGGTATTTGTTAAATGGGAGGTAAAAACATGAATGAAGCCAGTTGTCTTCTTTGGTTTCATAATCTACATACCTACAGCTCTGTAATTTATTCCAAGAGCTGAATTTAAAAATAGTGATTAGAACAGCTCTAAACCCAATCTAATTTCTAGTTTATTGTTCTAGTTTGTTATTGAGGCTGCTGCATCTCTCAATTTTTGTTCTGTGTTCATCTTCTAAAAGAAATAGGCTAAGCCTCAGGCCAACAGACAGGCATTTAAGCAATTTCCTCAAGTACCACAAATCTGTGTCCAAACTTCACACTTTTACCATGTGTTAAGTCTATCCAAACAGTAGGTGATATTCTTGTATTAACAATCCACATCCATTTCCACTTCCGTCTCTGTAGGAAATTGCCAGCAAGTCTCTCTGGTGGTCTTTTAGAAGTAAAGAAACCAGCATATACGTAAATGTGCACCACATAGATTACAGTTTCTTGTTCTGAACTGAAAACAAACTCTTAGTACTTTAGAATCTGAAATAGGTCGCAGAACAAGGCTTCAAATATCATGAACTAGTGCTATTTGCAAGTACTTTCCTTGACTGCCTGTCAGAGTCCTGTGAGAGTCCCAGGCTTTTGAGGACAAGACTTGGAAAAAGAGAAGGAGAATCCACCCCACAACTTGTTTATCTTCCTCCCTGTGAGAACTGAATAGATGGGGCTTCACGTGAGCAAAGGTAAGACTCCAGACCAAAACTCTTCTCTCTGCATAGCATTACAGGTGCCACTACAGCTCCAGTCTGGAGTGCTATCAGCTGCATGCCCAGAACTAACGCATCGGCTTTATGGACTGGGAAACCTGGAGATTTTTGGTATACCTACCAGGCAGCAGAAATAAGTGTGGAGTTACAGAGCAGACTAAACTGGCATAGAGATGTAGTCACAGTTAGTTGACCAGGGGTCAAAAACATGTAGCAAAACATGTAGCTGGAGAAATTCCAGCCTTGCAGAAACCAGGATTTTTTTTTCCCTTGGGGAAAGTGTGAGCTTACACATTTAAAGATTGCTTGCAGATTATTAGAGCTGTCTTTCAATTTCTCCAGAAGTTACATGGCTTTCAGTAGGCCCCAGCAGAAAGTGTCTCAACTCTCTGTTGTTCCCCTACAAACACCCTTCCCTATCCTTCCCCTATGAACACCTGCCTGCCTGTGGGGGTAAGGCCTGGGGCCACAGCTTCCGTCTCGGGAGAGAAAGACGGAGGTGTGTGCCGACAGACATTCAGGATGCACTGCATGGCTCTGCAGTTTAGATGATGTGGAAATAATAGGGTCTCAGAGTAGGAGCTAGCAGAGCTGTGTGAAACTGAGCGTGCTTCAGGGACGCAAAGGTCTCCAGGCTTTTGCTTCGTCCTTCTTGGTTACTCTGTGAAAGCACATCACTGACAGCAAGGCAAAACCTGAAACCTAGCCTCTTTGCTTAACCCCTGAATGTGTTACCAAACTTTTGCCAAGCTGTCTTCTGAAAAACTCTTTTTTTTTCCCTTTCTAATACACTGTTTCCACCCAGAATTTTTCTCTTTGTTATAGTGAGTAAACCAGCTAGCACTTTAAAGTCCTCCAGATGTCCTACTCAACCACACATCATCTAGAACCTCGAAAACCTATTAATTGTTTCAAGTCACCTTTTCCTCAGGTCTGTCTCCTCTTCTACAGCACAAGCAGGCTACCCTTGGTGGCATCAGTCTGAGCACCCAGTAGGAGGGGATATCCAAGATGAACTGATAGGTAGTTTGAGGCACTTCATTTAGATGTCTAACTGGAGAATGATAGGATAATTGAATATCTGAGTTAGGAGCATTTTCATCCTTTTTATTTAGCCAGAGAGAGAAGTCGGTCCCAGCAGAGAGTGATTGAGCGTGCCTAAGTTCAGTTCCTTGCAAAAACTATTTCTCTTAACTGAAATGTGGAAACTAAGGGAAGTCTGCAGTTCTAAATGTATATATTAAGTCCCCACAGCTAAACAGTATGAATATCCCGCCTGCTTTCTTCCACTGTTCATCCATCCCATACAAGTTCAGGCACCCATAAACATTGCAAATATAACAAGGGATTTTCTTGTATAGCTACTGCCTTCACTGATGCCTTTTTCTCTCTGAACTGAAAGCGTGCCACAGCATTCAGAGCTCATTACAGGGTGCAATGTATTGTTACTCCATCCTAGCAACCCAGAGGTACAGATTTTTATAACACTGTCTCTTTTTTTATATGTGCTCATCCTCTGGGGAGAATTTTCATTGCGTCTGCCACCAACAGTGTCCTGGTGGTTCTGCTCCCCCATGAGGTGCAGAGAGTGCAGCAAAGTGGTGACTGGTCAGTGTAACTGGCATGGCAACTTTTTCAGCTGCCCACTCTTGGAGACTCAGCAGTTTTCACAGGGTTAACCGAGAAGTGAGCTGCTGCCGTGTCTTGACACAACTGAGAAGTTTGCCAAATAGCGTTAATTAAATGTCACGCTTTTCATCAGATTTAAATGTACTCATCCCTACCAGATACCATACTGACATGAACTATTATTATTATTGTTACTACTACTTTACAATGTGTGTTGTTCCCTAACCACCGTTAAATATGACTGAAGAGTGTTTCTGAGTTAATACTTTAAGACAAGTCTAAACTATAGACAGTAGTGAGAATTATAGAAGAGACATTTATTTTAGGTGTAAAAGCACTTTTCCTATGTTTAAATTTTTAAGGAAATGCGTCTTCTCATCTCTCTTAATTTTTTTTCTAGACTCAAGGAATGCCTTGATGTGAGGTGTGTCTGCGATTTGGAAAAGTAAGGTGTATTCCGGGGGCCAGAAAAGAGGATGATTGCTACAAGAAATGTATGATAACATATTTCTGAAGTCTTTAGGGAAAAACAAAATGTTAAAAACATGCAAATTTACCTAATTCTTGCCTTAGATTTATATTAAATTTTAGTTGTTATTTAAATCCTATGCAATTGATTCAGTGCAGCAATGTAAACCTGTTAGAATCTGCTGCCATGGACTTTTTAGCGTGATGATGGATCTCAGAGAGTATGGCTGTAAATAGGAGTGTGTACTTTTTCAGCCCGTTGCAGTACAACTTGTGATAGCATCTTCATGGTGGATAATGTAAGTTTCTGCAAGAGATCACTCAGCTGGTCGAAGCACTATGTTGAGATGAAGTGCATTAGAACAAATACACTAAACTGTCCAGTATTTGTAGGCTTTAGTAATATGGAGTGTTGATCAAAGACTACCTGCTTTAGGACTTTTACCTTGTGCTACACTCAAGCTTAGTGTGGAGGACTGTCCTAAGTTTTCTTTTGTTGGGTTGTACAAAAATCAACTTGCATTTTGCCTTGGGAAAAAGGCTCAATTTATATTTGCTTATCACTAAGACTTGTGCAGAGAAAGAACATTTGTCATGTATCTGTCATGACATTATCTAGACAACCCGTTTTGATAAGCAAGATCATTTTTTCTGGAGTAGTATTGAAGAGGACTTTACCCTGGAGTGAACTGAGAGCAGCCGACATGGTTGGATGACTACTTATGTTGTGCCTGGTATATGCCTTCCATATGAGAGACAGTCTATATTCTTCAATTGTAAAAAATGTCTCAGGTTATTCAAGAAATGATTCTCCAGACCTGAGATTTTAAAGTTGGTCATTCCAAATCTGACAATTTATACATTCATAAAAATAAGCTATTTCTGTTAGTACACATAGTTGTTCTGAGGGAGCCGGGAAACAAGCTCATTTCTTTCACGATAGATAACACCAGTACTTCTGAGTTGTGTGGCAGGATTGATGTTTGGACACCACCATTGCAAACGGAAGGGCATAAGTGTACTCCAAAGGCCAAATCAAGACCCCACATTCCAGCAGGAAAAAGCTCGTTGGTTGCAACCCACAGATCCTTTCATAAAGAACTATTTTGCCATTTTCAAACAGTGAATCTTATAAAAAGAATATTTTTTGTGAATATTTTCATCATTTCTTTTTCTATAATAATGTCCAGCAGTAACAACTGCAGAAAACATGTAGAAGACAGGACACCTAACTCCAGGATTTATCTGTACCAGTATTTGTATTACCATTGCTACTTGCCTGAGCTGATAGGAGGTAAAATTCCAAAAAGGCCAATATGGACAAAGCACTTGCCGTTAAATCTGTCCACATGCTTTCAGGTACCTTTCTATTTGCCTTCTGCTCTTGAATGATTACTCCCTGGCATAGCTTTTGCTCTTCCCTGCATGCAAGCTCACAGCCCGATACATCTTCAGAAGGGGTGGTTTACAAGGGTGAAGGGACACATCGTTGATACACTCAGTTAATTGCAGGGCTCATCACATATGAAAGTAAGGGAATAACAACAGCCCACACACTTACCCATCACCTTCGACCCATGCACAAAGGCCATTGCTTTAAGAACATTTGTCAAAAGAAGGTGAGCAATTGGGGAAGCAGTTTTCCCAGCTCTCTATATCTTGTATTTTTCTTAAACTGCAACCCCTGGAGACAGACTGCACAACCTGAAGACTTCATATGTCATTAAAAATCCATACAATCACACTCATGCACACACACATTTTCAGGTCTTATGTTAGTGGAGCAAAGCTTGAGAATATGGGGAGGTGAAACCCAAAACCAAACCACACTGTGCACAAAGGAAAAGAAAACAGTACTTTTTAGTTATTTAAATGTTGTGAGTCAGACTCATATTTTCTTAACATTTGGAGCTGGCAATTGGCAATAATTTATATTGCTACGTACATGCCTTAACACAGGTGGGACTTGCCTGCTTGAGAATCTGAAGGCAAGATTTTTTATAGTTACAAAGCAGCTGGCCAAGTTGTGCTTTTATTCCTGCACCCATTTCCTTCCAGCTCTCCAGTTCTTCTTTTTCCCTTGGCCTTTGCTTTCCTCAGTGCAACCCCCAGTCACCCACCTTCCATCTCACAGAGACGAGGGAGGCTTTTGAATTTGTTATACTTTGTGTTGGAGCACTGGAGGGATCAGGCAAGCTCGTTTTCTTCTCTTATAAACAGCATCACTCGCTCTGTCTGTGCTGCAGCCTGTGGTGACACTGACCTCTGGTGATCACATCAGTAACACTCACTGAAGTGACACAGCTGCAATTTTGAACTAAGGTGCTGTTTGTTTTTTTTTTTTTTTACCAGAATAGTGGTTTCCCTTTAAAGAGACTACGTTTTTTCCAGTCTGTTTTGCACCATAAAGGGTGGACACAGGTACATCTCCCAAAGCTTGCTCCCACTCTGGTTTCAAACCTGGGAATTATCCCAGCCTTTCTGTTACTCTGATAAGCTTTGTACGACATTCCTCAAAAGAAACATTGCACATGATAGACAAGTTTATCGTCTCTCACTTTATTTCTTGAAAACTGGCTTACATAGTATGTTTCACAGGGACCTTAATTAATAACATTAATTCAGAATGAGGATGTGGCCCATGAAGAAGTAACACCATGTGGCTTCTCACAACACTCTGCCTTCTTCAGGATTTCTCCTTGCACTCTCCAAACATGATATGAACTCCAGCAAAGTGAACGGAAATCAGTTCTCCACCCAGGCTAGCTTTTGTCTACCTTGCCAAGAAAAGCAAATAAATCCAGGGCTAAGGCTGCAAGTTTTCAATGGCTCGTTTTAAACATGCTCTATTATGATATTGGAATGATCTCAGTACAGTGATGTTATAGAATCAAATATGTGCTGCAGACCTTGACAGCAGTAAGCATTGACTTAATGAAAAGAGTTTCAGCTTGACATTCACTCTATTTTGTAACCTTAATTCTACTTTAATTTATTCTTTGGAAATTTCAGGGTTCAATCCCATGCAGATGGAGCGAGAGAAAATGTTGTGTTGCTTATTAGTTGTTAGTAAATCTCCAAAATGTGGCGATCAGTTAATGACACAGGCATGGAAAGCACACTTTAAATGAACTTTAATAAAAACTGCAAGGACTGATGATACCCTCATTATATAAGCAATGCTTTTTGAACATCATCTTGTACTGCTGTACCCAGTAGGTATGAACCGTCTGTGATCTCCTCAAGATAGCTTAAAACAAAAGGAAAAGAGGTAAGGATTAATTAAAAGCACGTTATTTAAGTAAAAAATTGTTTTCCACAAAAAAATACATGTCAGGGTGTCAGGTCTGATGAAAGATATAGACTGCTCGATAACAATCCCCTTGACTGAGTGTTTAACTTTTCTTCTATTGATTGGTTTGCCTGAGTAGTATTAAAACATTTCATGAACCTGTTTAAAACACTACTTTACTGTAGCAGACTGAAAACGAATTCTTAGCAGGCTGCCATATGATTTTAACAAACAGATTTCATTTACTCCTTTGAGCCAAGCAAAATTAGAAGGACCTAGGGGTCTCTGATCGTTTGCCCAAAATTAATGATCAGATACTGAATAATTAACTGTCATTGATATCACATTTCTAAACAAATCAATGGACCCATTTAAGTGTTTGTGTAATGATAGTAATATAATCCTTTCTCATATGAACTGCAAATGAATAGACCAAAGAGAAAAAGAACATTCTCCACCTGAAGTAATTATGAGACCTACTTAAAAATCATTTGCTTCAGCAGAAATATGAAGTACTTTTCTGCATAATTTACCTCCAAAATGTGTGCATTTGGCTTCCACTTTAAAAAAACAACAAACCTGTGTGAGTGGAGTTAGTGCTCCAATATCCTTGAAATGTGAAAGCAGGGCTGTAGATGGTATTTCCAAGAGCATGGCGAGACCCACAGCCATGGTGTCCAAAGGACCTATGGAGACGGGCATCCATTATTCTCCAGCCAGGCACTTGGGGGTGTGTTACGTGACTGACATGAACTGGATTGCACAAAACGAGGCTAAGGGGGGAACGTAAAAGCCAAATCACTGTTGTTCGTTAATCTCTTCCTCCTGACTGTGCATCGCCTTCCTTCCCACCACCCAGCACTGTTCTTCAAGACAGCAAAACACAATCTGGTAATGTAGGATTTAAGTCAAGAGGACCATATTTTATAATACTATAATGTGTTTGCAGTTGCAATACATGAACAAAATTGCTGCTACCAATGAGCATAGCTTTATAGATGACTTCATCCCTGTATTTTTTAAAATACTCTGGAGTGTCAAATACAACATTTAACGTTGATTGTCTTAGTAACAGCAGTAGCATGTAAGCACTTCAGTTTGTGTGTGGATGGGAGGAGTGTGCTGTTTATTTCAAGGTACAAGTACAGAAAACTGTAGAACTATTCAGATCAGGAATTAATTTTAAAATATATAACAGTTCACTCAGAATATCATGGATCCAGCCATTGCTAATCCTTCAGCTGGTAGGACAATGAATGATTGAAGCAAAATTATTTATTAGTATTTAGCAAGAAGTCTGTAAACCTAAAAAATGCCACAATTGGAAACAAATGTTTGCCTTTATATTTCAATGAATGTTTAAACAATAGAAACAACAGTAAAAACCAGAAAATCTTAGCATTTAGATACATTTAAAAATATAATTCTATGGGTAAACTAATTCCAACATTTAGATATTTTTGCCATCCCTCATTCATGTCCCTTCTTTGGCAATAAACACATTGGATTTGTCTTCATGTTTCTGTTAACTATTGCTTAAAGAGCGCCACTCCCACTCTTCTGGAACGGCAGTGTCTGAATATTTTCCAAGAGTGCTGAGTTGCATTCTCTGACTTAGCTGTCCAGTTTTAATAAGCCACCAATTTTGCCTCAGTTTGGTATTTGTGAGTTTTCTAAGAGAACAGACAGAATCAGTAAGGAATTAGAGGCGGCACAGTTTTTCCTCCTGTCCCAGCACAGTGTCTGTGTGCTTTCTCAGTTTTGAAGGTTTATGTACTGCATAGGGCTGTCTCAATCTATTCTGCGGAATTTAACAGCTGATAATGTAACAAGTCTGTATTTAAAAATCTTTGTGAGCCTCTTTTTCAGTGAAGAATCTGTAGGTCTTTCCCAGTCTTCCCAAATATGAATATATCTGAGCATATTGGGATACTTTTTTCTTGCAGAAATCAGACCAAAAGCATTACGCAATTACGTCTGATTCTACTTCTGGGTGTGAAGTAAGCTGGGAAGGATGGTCAGTTGTTTTTAAAAACTGGGGAAGAGGATGGCTGCTGGGATTTTGATTTTTCAGGTGACCTGCTGTTACAGAGCTCCATTTCAGGTTGTTCCATATTAGGAAAATTCAGAATCAAAAGAGTTCATATCTGAGTAATATATTCATTAAAAAAAAATCTTAGCAGAAGTAATTTCTAAACATATACAGTACAGAATATTTATAATAGTACCTATATTTATAAGTAGATGGAGTTTGTTTATAGTATAGACATAGAATAAATATGTACTGACCTAGAGAAGGACTTAACAGCTTAGTATTAACCAATCACATTTACTGTGGATGCACAGGCATCACAGCATATTGAAGCAAACTTCCATCCCAATCTTACAAACGCTTGTATCCATCCACTGTGTGTGATCCTATTGTACCTGAAATGTTAGCAACTGAAAATGAGATGTGTGTTCAGTTGACGTATTCACAATGTACAGAGCATTGAAAGAAATTAAAGATGCAAAAGAAATGTTAAAACAACTCATTTTTTCCCCTTTCAGCTGTTTGAACATCAAGCTTCTTATTTCTTTTCTATGAATCTACACTGATAATAAAAGAGAATTTTTAAGGAGAAGTGAAGTTTCCTTCCTGAAAATGTTTATAAAATGCCTACTTATCTCAAAATGATAATGATGAGAACAGCTAAGAAGCAATTACTATTTGCTTGAATATGCTGCCAGTGATCTTGTTCCATGAATTTATTTATTATTTTAGTTTCGTAGTATTTGAGAGAAATTGATTCATCTTTATTCGTGTTATCTCTACATCAAGCTTTTTGTGTCTGCCAGTCATAGTCAAGTAGTTCTGCTTGGAACTGTACCAGACAATATTTCAATACCTATTGCAAGAAGGAATTTTGTTTAGAGGAGGTTTAATTGTAGAACTGTTGGGTTTATAATCATATTTATTGATCATTTAATAAATGTATTCATCTGACTGCCTGGTGTCTTAAATAAATAAGGGTGGTGTACTCTTCTTTCACTTCAGTAAATCCTATATATGTGTGAAAAGTACTAGCCTGAATAAAGCGTATGCTGAACATTTGTTTTCAAAGCCATGATCTAGTTCTTTAGTTTGGATATAAACAATTCTGATTTAGATTAAAATGACACTCTGCACTGAGATTTGCCTCCTTGCTTTGTTTTGCATTTCAAATTTTTCACTGTTCCTGTATTTTTGTCTTGCATTTTTAGGTTTTATAGCAGTGACGACCAGCAAAAAGGTTTCTCTGCCTCAGAATCTTTAACTACATATATTTCAGATACACGTTATATGTTGCTGTTACCAAAAGAGCTGGTTTTGAAGTAATTCCCCTTGGAGTATTTAAAATTCAATAGTAGTATCAGAGAGACCATAAAGTGAAGCTCGACATAAACAAAAATAAAGCAAATATAATTAAAAAGTTTAGGGAATTAGGAAAATACAAACAAGCAGCAAGACTAATGAAAAATAAACTAGGTTTCCTTTAGTTCTAATTCTGGAAGGTGTTGTTAATACCTTGGATAAAGAGAAGTCCAGTATATTTTTTTTAATTAAGTGTACCTTGGTTTTGGTTCTAAATTTTAGTTAAAGTTGTTATTCTATTACGTCCTCTTGACATTTCAGGTTGTCTTTAGCAAGTCTGAAACACATAATTGTAATCTGCTTTGAAACTTAAAGGTAACTTGGCTTTGATTGTCATCTGATACTATCCCTGTTGGTGGAGTGTGTAAGAAATGCTGAATTAAAGCAAATTTATTCCAGCATTTGTTGAATTTAAACTCTGAACATATGTTTACCTGAAATGACAACTCAGAAAAATCTGGGGAGGGCAAACAACTATTTTCTCTCCATTTCAAGAATGATGGATGCTCTCGTCCAGCTATATCAAGTTAACAACCAATTTGCAGTTTAACTACTAATGGGAAGTCTATATGCTTTTTTTTTCTTTTCACTCTACTGTTACTGCTGCAGTATGTTTGTAGGAAATGCAGCAGAGAATGAAATCAAAGCACTGATTAAAAAATGCATAACATTAATGTCGCAATAGTAGTTTTGCCATCTAATGATAAAATGAGAACACTTCCCTTAGTTTACAAGGCTGATTGCAGCTAAAGGCAGTGCTAGACTTTTATACATTTAAGAAACACATTATTAGAGTTTTGAAAATCATTACTTTGCAAGCAAAATTTATTTTGTTTACTCAAATCAGATAAATGTTACGGGTATTTTATTCATCATTTTTCTACTTATGTGTATTGACATTTTTCACCAGATTCTTCCAGCGCTCCAAGTTGGGATGTCAAAAACTGTGCTTGCAGAAATGAAAGTATCCTCATTATGCAAATTTAGGTTCCACTGATAGGCATGTTCTGTTTTATAAATTACATCCTCTTGTCAGAAGTCAAATTGTATTTGAATAACTTCACGGAAATTGTCACCAAGATTTTAAATTGTGTGCCTTTTATGCCATTGTTGATTTAGTCAGTGAGTAAAAAATGGACATATGTTGATTTTTAAATATGTGCATGATTGTTTTGTCATAAATGTTATTTAAATGAAACCTAGATGCATATGTAATTTTTTTTGTATATTTTTGTAAAGTTTTGCATTATATAAATAATCTTAATGTTTATATTTCATAAAATATGTTAAACAGTATTAGTTGCTGTATATTTTAGTCTTAGCAAGTTTGTTTCCTATAAACATTCTTGAAAAAATTTCCTGTAGGGTAAAATAAATATACATGTTCCAATAAAAATATTAAAGCATAAAAGTTAAAATGAAAAGTGAACTTGAATTATGAAAATCATTTTTATCTGCTATAAAAAGACTGCCTTACTTATTTACATTTTTCATGAAATTTGCAAAAAACAAACACAAGTATGTTTCACTCATATTGTTGAAAGTATTTAGTAATACTCAAATATAAGTTGATTTCTTATGTAAGCTAAGTAATTTAATTAAAAATACATTCAAACTCATTACAAAGAATAAACTGAGTTCAGAAAAGAATACATTTAAATAATTTATAAAGCACTGAGATGCTCATTTTAATTTAGAAAATAATGTATTACTCTCTTATTAAAAAAAATTATGAGAGAAATGTTACCAGCAATAACATATCCTTTACAGAAGCTCATAGTTTGGTTGATCTTAGTACTCAGAATGACCATTATTGCAGCTGGAGTAATCTTTGATGTTAAGAAAAGTGGAAAAATCAAAGTGAAGTGGTAAATCTGTTCATTTTTCAAACATATTAATCTTGTCAAGATAATACATAAAATCAATCTTTGCTTTTTTTTCCAGAGCCTTTTATTCCCTTTTATCCAAAATATGAAAGCACTTAGGAGGATAAAGAAATGTGGATGACTTTGGAATAATGATCTGAAAATATATTTTGTCTGTTGGTATTAAACAGTGACACAAGTAATGTGAACTGTGCATGGTCAAAACATGAATTACTTGTTCAACTATTGGTATTCATCATATTTGTTCTGCTTATAATATGAATATACAGCAAATTTCTGGTACAGCTTTCTTAACAATTTCACTGAATTTCAAACCCTGACAGTAACAAATACAAATTGCACCAGCCCCAAAAAATTGTTGGGGCTAATTTTAATATTAATGAATTCTTTACAACCTCAGTTCAGCAGTTTCGATTAAGCTTTAATTAGTAGCCAGAGGGGAATCCAAAACAAAAATAAGGAGTTGAATTGCTAATTAAGTTAGTTTGATGAGGTAGAGTTTTAGTAAAAGACGGGTTGTTGTTGGCCGTGCAGGTTCTGACAGGCTAAAAATACTAAAGATTATCATTATTGTAACTAACATCCTACATTACCACCAGATTTCTGTAAGGAGCAGGCAGTTCATTAGAGTAAAACACTTTTGTGTGTCAGTATGAGAATTAAAGTCCTGTTAATAAGATAGCAGTGCATGGGAACCATAGAACAAGACAAGCAAATGTGGTTTTAAATTTGACTGGTGATAAATTATCTAGTTATTTGATACCCCTGTATGCATCTGAATCTAATGTGCATTTATTTGTTAGGAACTGCTTGTCAGTCAATTCACTTCTCAAACGGAATTTTGTTTATTAGGCTACTGGGCTCAGTGATTTTTCTTTTGACATGTCCATCACAGTCACGTTTTTCTTAATTTACATGCTTCAGATGGTATGATGTCCACTAAAAATTGTATTTAATAGTGCATGTGTAGATGCAAGCAGATGTGGTGGTGGATGCTCTAGCTCCAAAGCCTACATCTCAAAAAAGATAACTTAAGAAAATCTATAAACAGTCTTACCTAAAGAAGCAATATGTAGCAAAATTTTATAGCTATGTTTTTTTCCTAATGATACTTTTGATAACAGGTTAAAATCTTGGCCAGCTTAAATCATTACCAAATGGATTTTTACATGGCCAAATTAACAATTGCATTCAATTAAATACTTTTGACATTATAAGTGTGCTACCGTAGCTCCCAAAAGATTACTAATTATAACCACTAAAGCTCTGCAGTTATAGCAATTCAACAACACTGCACGTAAGAAATGTGTTAGATATCTCTGTAAGGATCGTATGGAATGTCATTTGATTTTGCTATACTTTGATGTTTTCTATAATTTATATTTTGTCTTTTTGCTTAAGGTTTCAAAGCCTACAAACCCAATAACGAAGGGATAAGGGAAGACAGGAAAATAAATTATATTGTTTCTGTGGCATTAAATATAAGCCTGCTATCGGGGCTACATAGCACTAGCGAATTGTAATCAGGTACTTTGACTTAACACTGTTTTGTTTTATAATAAGAGTGGTTGCCATATGTTCGAAGTCCTATCTGTCTATGTCTTAGGGTTTTCATACCTCTGTAACAAATCCAAAAACTCATTTTATAATACCTTAAATCTACCCATTGTAATGTAGCTCCGCTAGTGTAAATCCACATCAAACTTTACTCATGAATGTTGCTAGAAGATTACTTATATTATCACTGAAAGCAAGGGGAAGCATTGAATTAGGATGCAGAAGATAGAGGAAAAATAACTTTCATTAAATCTTCTTTTAATGCATAGTTTACAATTTTCTTTCACTCAGCATGAAACTGATTAAAAGCACATGGATGCCCCTCATAAAGAATGCTTTGCACAAATAGATGCATTGTTTAATATATTTACATCCCTGAATACTTGGAATTTGAACTGTAATACAGTGGTGCAGTGGTTGTTGGAAAGGGATGTGTGGTACCTCTATACATCAGTTTCAATATACAGTATGTTCCTCTGCTGTCTCTCTTTCCCAGTTGCATCTGGGGATTCCCACTGCACACCAGAACCTGTTACTGTAAACAGATTACATTCGTGGCATAAGATGTCAGGGGCACTGTTTCTACCAGGTATCACACTAGGAAGAAAATAGGGTCATACGTCCATCTCTAAGAGCACAAACCCCCAGCTCAGTACTTTATTTAATTGAAAAATGCATCACAGTTTAAATCTTTTAAAGGAGCCATGAAGAATCTGCTTTTTGTTGTTCAGATGATTTTCTTTAGTGCACATTTATCACAGGTCAAAGCCATTTTTTATTTCTTAGTTCACTCTTTTTCAGGTATCAGACCGACATTTTACCATCTGGTTCACTTATTGTGTTAAAATTAAAGGAAAAATGTAACTGATAGATGAAATACAATTCCCCATATCAAATTGATATTCAGCAAACAAATAGATAGAGCAAAGATTTCTGGATCAGTGAAATAAAGTGCAAGACCGTTAAAAATCTTCAGAATTTCCCCAAAGCAGCTTGAAAGTTTAACCCAGTGATGCATTTTAAAGTTTTATGTTCCCGATGTTTATCTTCTTATGCCAGTTTTGATGCTGATCTCTTTGTTGACCTTATTGTAATTGCTCCTGACTGACAATTGTGGAAGTGACAGAAGAGTCAGACTTTTCATATGATGGAAAAAGTCTGTGGAAGTTGTATCACTGAAGGGCATTCAGTTACTGTCTGTTAATACAAAGTTTTCCCTTTCAGATTTTATTTTGATTTATTTCAGAATCAAATGCAGACTGCTCTGACACACAACACTCACACTATGAGCAATTTTCACACATGGAAAAATCAAAATCTTTACAGTCACGGTATGTTAACTAGATGTTTGATTTTATTAATAGAGTTAATGTAAAGTTATTCATCATTTCAGCCTTTAAATACTCAGGACAATAAAAACTGCAATACTAGTCACAGTATAGATAATTTGGTTTTAAATGGAATGTTAAAATAAAATTCATGGAATCGGTAAAGTCAAATGAAATGAGTTTGTGCTTTGGGGGCTTCTTATAGGTATGTGCTTGTGCATGTGTATATGCATGCCTCTACAGAGATATATGAAAATTATAAATATGTATGTATGTATAAATGCCTCTGAAATAATCTCATATTTCCCTACTCTCCAAAACTATAATTTGTTCAGCACACTCTCAATCCTACCTAGATAAGAGTTTATGTGATTCTGTGTGTGTGTCCATTCCCTGTGAAGACGCAGAGATGGGAGATGGAGCTGCCTTTGTATAATTTTGTTTAAAAAACATTTTTTAATTAGTTTGTATATACAAGATAGTTTCATAATGGTGACTTTAGTTTAGGAATAATTGAATAGCACCTGGCAGAAAGAAAATTGAGGATGAACATAAAGGAAAGGAATCACAGAACTTGTAACATTCTGTTTGGCTTGTAATACTCACATTCTCCTGCAAAAATAAAAAGAAAATGAATTAAGCTATAAAAGACTTTTCAAGAACATTTAAGAACCATGAAGTGGACAATATTAAGATTTTTCTTTTGATACACCAAGTGATTATCCTTTGTTATGTGTAAATTGTCTACAAATATATTACTCACAGAACTGTATGAAGAAATATTTTTGGACGGAGAAGATGGTTGAAGCCTTTGGAGCAAGTTATCTTCCAAAAACCACTTGATGGTTCTCATGGAAAATAGAGACTTTTTAGGAGAGAAAAAAGTTTTGATGAGCAATTCAAATTGCCGTTGCAATGAGTTAATAAGACAATCCTGGAAGAAGAAGTTAACTACTGTTTGGTTTTTGGGTTTTTTTTTCATTTTAAAACAAATAACTGTTTCAGAATAACAGGATATTTGTATTTTAAGTAATCCCGTGATTTTTACTGCATTTGTGTATATCCTGAGGTATTCTACTATACACACTACAGCACAACTGCTCAGGCTTGTGTTCAGTGAAGACTGAAAAAGTAGAGTGAAAACACAAATTAGAAGATAATGGCTTTTAAGAGTTCCATTGCTTAGTGGCAGATCCCTTGAGAAAGGTGGACTTTGAAGAAAGTAAAAAAACATCTACCAGCCTTTAGTTGAGTAAGAAATCTACAATCCTTTCACTAATTAACTGCACATTATTTTTTAATATTAGGTATTTTTAACTTGAAGTTTGAGTGAATAGCAGGTATTTCTAGCTAGTGTAAATCTATTCCTGCAGTGCATATAAAACACAAATTAGATTTCGTTTAACCTGGTTTAATCAGGGATTTCAGATCTCCATTCCACAGTGCCCAGATCACTGCTATACTTGCTGTGAGATCTTGCCAAATATGTACAAAAGAATCAAATTTCTGCTTAGATTCATTTTCCTGGTGTTTCAGTGGGAGTTTGGAAATCTGTTGTAACAGTGTCCACTAAAAAAAAAATCAATGTCTCTTCCCATATCGTTAGTCAGATGGACAGGCTGGCAGACAGAACCAGCCTAGTTTGGGGGCAGGGACAAAAATAACATGATCATATTTCAACTCATTGTTCAAGTTTAATGAGTTCTGCCATAGCTCCAGTACTAGAAGGTTATTGTGAGGGAAAAACAAAGGGACCCTTCTTTTGTCTTTCTTCACAAACTATCAAGCCCCATTACTGAAAATTAAGGTTCAATAAAATTCGTATTCAGAGATAATTAGTGGACAGCTTTGTGGTGCAGCGGATAATATGACCGAAGTGCTGGTTCACAGCAGTGTGTGCTGAAGTGTGAAAGAGCCAGTTCTCCGTTGCTGCTTCTGAGGTCATACCCCCTCATCCTGCATACAATGTGGCAGTCAAAATGCAGCATTCTTACCTGCTGTGATAAAAAATACACCAAAGCAAATAAATTATTTCAACCCCCCTCCCCCTCACAGCTTTTTTTTCCTGAACAAAGCTAGATCATTAGTAATAAACTATGACTTCATTAGAATGTTCCACATAACAGGATTACAGAGGAATGTGTCAATAATTGGCAAAGGTTTGTCTTTCATTAATTAACACCTTTGTATGAATACAAACTTGTTATCCTCACTTTTTATAGGTGAAATATTACCATTAAAATTAGACCTTCAGTTTTAAAAAAAATTCCTGATGTTGTTAATTTGTACAACCGAACATTTTCCAAATATTTCTTAAATCGGAAAAAAACCACAAATTTGCAAACAGACAGCATTGTAAGAAGACTGTGTTTTCCTCACCAAGTGAAAAGAACGTTTCAGAGTTCTGCTCTTTTATATACATGTGTATAATAAAAGTGTATACATACAGTCTCTATATATAGGGAAATATTTAAGGCTGTAATTAATTGAAATTTTTTTTTGTTTTCTTGCTTAACAAAAAAGCACATTAGCTACTTCAGCTTTTCTTTTCCCATCTGTCACTGAGGAAACAGCTCAGAAGTGTAGGGACAGTCCATTACATTGGACTGGTTATCATGACTTACAAATGCCTGTGTGGACAGAGAGCAAAGAGCAAAAGAGGATCTGAAAAAAACAAAGAGCATTTTAAAAAAGGCAGATTATTTTTCTAAGTTAGAAAAACTGTCATTTATATTTTTACCCATTTGAAGTTGTGGCTTGTAAATGTAGTTTTTAATATTTAAATATGTAGTGAGATTCTGGCTTCAATTAAGTTTTACTGCTGACAGGTCCATTTTGATAATTAAATTATTTACAAGATGGATTCCATTAACTGAAGATACCAACCCAGGATGCGCAAGCACCTAAAATCTCACGAACATTCTTTAATTCGGTGTGGTGATCACTTCTAAAATTACCTTCTGTTTTTTGAGGGTCATAATATCTTAAGTTTTGGAAGCTTTGGACCGGAGTCCTATGTGCTCTGACACAGGTTGTTCTCAT
This sequence comes from Dromococcyx pavoninus, assembly GCA_033558185.1. NCBI lineage: Eukaryota > Metazoa > Chordata > Aves > Cuculiformes > Neomorphidae > Dromococcyx > Dromococcyx pavoninus. The sequence goes on along the minus strand of JAUMJL010000437.1, from coordinate 820,386 downwards.
GGAACCAGTCTGAAAAATGTATTAAATACTTATGCCAAACAAGACCTCGATAAACCAGCTTTTTCTTACCCTCTGCCCAGGCTTTGCTGAAAAGGTCAATTGAATGATGTTTAGTGTGACTTTTCTCCAGGAACACCATATATTCCCACGTGCTGATGGGATTTTTGGTTTTGTTTTTTTTTTTTATTTATTTCACCAGTCATTGTGCAATGATCATATTGTCAAAAAACTGTAACAAATGGGAAAACATTTCTTCTCTGTCTAGTTCAGTAAAAGGCAGTATGTGGTCTTTGCTTTAAAAGTCTATCCAGAAATTTCCAGAACCAATATTGGATTTTCATCCATATTGCAGAGTTTTCCATAAGCTTAAATTTGAAAAATAGCTTCAGATATTAGTGAATTTAACTTCCCCCTCAAAAAAAATCCATTCTCTGATTGGTGAGGAAAAGTAGGTCTGCATATCATCACTGTTTTTCAGGATGTGGTTCTTTGAAATCATATGGACTTCAAGATTTTTCAGACTCCTAGAATTTTTTGAAAAATAAGAGCTCGTTGCAGGAAGCTTTTGGCACACCTGTAATACAAGGCCAAACTGTTACTGATTGTAGTGGAACCAGGTGCATTAACATTATGTAAGGAAGCCCTTTTATCTACTTTTCTGTGTGTAGTGAACTTAATATGTGATTAGAAAAGGAGGATCAAGGCTGTGTTTACATTAGCAGATGATTCATTATGGTAAGGGTAAATCAGTAGATCAAAATAGTCAATGTTGAAGCCCTACATCTAGCTATACAGTTGAAAATTTTCACTTCAGACCAGTTTTAGTAGGAACTCCTGGTCTGAATGTCCTCATCGCACACATTCTTTGAAGTTGAACACTCAATGTCCGGATGCTTATGGCTGCATTAGGGAAGGTACCACATTTGCTGCACCTCTGAACTGGAGACCTTTGTTTAGTTTTCTCTGAAATCCAGTTCGCAGGCATCTAGTTTGTGAACACCAAACCATACTGTGCAACAAAATAAAGCACAGTAACATGAGGAAAACAGAGGGACTCATTTCAAAACTGCACTACTATTATAAACGAAAATGTTAGCCATGATGCAATGTAAAACCCCAGCGTATCATAATTCTTGGAATGTATGTGGCTCTCTGACCCTTATGCAACTTTTTCATTGGTGTAGCATTCAGCTGTTAACTTTCTTGAAATGAAGCCCTGCAGCTCCCCCCTGTTCCAGACCAAGGAGTCAGGCTGAAAATCTTCCTGTAGTACACTGATGCCTCTTCAGTAGTTCCAGCACTTGCAAGTCAGCTCCTTCAGAAACATCCCAATGCATATGCCGTGATAAAGATTAAAGCATATATTAATCTATATTTAATATAAATTAAGAAAAACAGGCATATTAAACTTACCAGGGGTTAGAGAGGTCGACTATTCTGCCATGTTACAGTGGTATTTTGAGAAAGCTTTCCAACACAGTGAGAACCCTTCATCAATCCATGTGGCATGAGGGCATACAGTGTCTGCACTGTGCTGTTCCAGAGGCAGTATTGCTGCGTTATCGCAGCCCTGTGACAACCTGATAAGCCTTGTCAAGGAGTTCATAAAACAGCAGCAATTATTAGCTCAGGCCTGGTGGCCCTCAAACTTAGATATGCTGCTTGTAAAGTTGAGCTGCTTGCCCAGCAGTCGTTTTGGCTGTCTGTGCCTCCTTGTTGAAGATGTATCCACAGCCTCCTGTCAGTGCTTGAACTGCAGCTTCTCTGAACCCTTAGGTCAGCAGTATTGCCCTGTTCTCTGCTCTTTTGTTGGAGGTTTCCTTCAAACAATTCAAGTCAGAATATGCAGTTGTTCTATGTGATAGTGTGAAGCAGTTTTCTAACTACATGAGAACTGGCATTAGCTATGTTTGAACTGCAGTTAAGCTCCTACAGGATGTTTTTTTGTCGGTTTCCTTTCCAACAACACAACCCTCCCATAATATTTAATAATGTCAATGCAGTGGTTTTTAAATTCTCTGAGAGCTGGTAGGATCTGAAATATTTTGGTATTTCCATAATACCAAGGTCTCACATCTGTCACTTGGTATGGGCAACTGGTTTGTGTGATGAAAACAATTGCAATAAAGCATGTGTAAATAGGACCTGTGCTCCTCCTTGTAGTCATCTTCTCCTGTTTGCTTTAACGTTGATTTCTTCAGAGCGAAATTTAAAAGTTGAGTGTCATTGTGATAGAAGTGTTACCTAAATAAGACCATAACATTCTGGATCACCAGAGGAATGCCTGATGTACGAAGGATACATCCAACCAACCCACAGTTCATGAATATCGACATGCACACAAACTACATCTGGCAAGCTGCTGAGTGCAAACACAAACCTTTGGAGGTCTATATCATTGCCGTTGGTCAGGTTTTTCCCTCCTGATATGTGAAGATGCAATCCTAAAACAAGATTTCTAGTGAGAAACCACCTTTTTCTCTGGGACGCCACTCATGGGTCTATAGAAGGAACCAGCAAGAATTTCCTGCAGCTTCAGCACAGAAGGGCATGTGGAGTTCAGCTCATGTAGAAGCAGTCCCTGATGCAACAGGGATTAAACCATTACAACTCCAAAGTGTACAACTATACTCTGAGGTGCACAACGCTTTAGGCAGTGCATAAAATCTATTCCTATTGATTAATCCGAAATTAATAATCCAGTAATCAGTTGCTGTTAAAGTAAGAAGAAAGCTAGAGCCCTGTTGCTGAGTAAATTATACACTGTAAACGGATCCTGAAAGATGCAAATATCAGCCAGCTCCAGTTCCATCAACAGAAGATTTGTGTGATAAGAGTATCAGTATTATGGTATTAAAGATTTCAAATATAAAAGTAGGTAATGAAAGAACAACGTCTATCGTCTCTTGTGATTATAGTCCACCCACCAGCAAGGTGTGTAGATGGCACATACCCCTTGCTAGCATGGCCCTCACTACCAGGTGTTTGAGGCACCTGACTGCAAGGAGAGTAGGACTCACAGAGCTCTACTGTAGTAGCTTGGGGAATTTTGTTGCGTGAAACTGTAAAAAAATTACCCTGTGAAGTGCTGAAAAAAAAAGGTAAGGAAAAAATAGCTCAAGAAATGTCTTGAGGAACTAAAATTTTTAATTTATTGTGCATTAATTATCGGTTAATTAAGTTCAGTATCTCTCAAAGTTTTACTGGCATTCAGATCTTTTATTGTTTTGATTACTCCTGTTCAGTGGCAGGGTAGGGGTGTTTTGGACGATAAAAGGCAACACCACTTTCTACGTACTTTAGATTTGTGTAGATATGGTGTTAAAAACTACTCCCACTGGAATTTTAGTTCATTTAGTGCAAACTTAAACTTTGTAAAGAGATTTATTTTGTGATGAGTAATTCATTCTTTAAATATTTGATGGAATACTTGTAAATAGTTTATGTCTATTTCTATTTGTTTGTTTTTATATTTATATTTAGTGAGAATAAATAGTGCACCAAAGCTACAAGCATGTTCACCTAAAGCTGCAAAACCTACTGACTTTCTATTTGTCTGATTGGATCTTAAGGAATAACCCTTTCACCTCAGAAGCAGAGATGCAGGAAATGTAGATAAAAGGTAACATCTATATTTAGAAAATAAAATCATTTGAAGGAAAGGAATAACAGTTCACAGAGCTATGATTATGTCTCATCTTTTCTGAAACAGCAGACATCATGCAGCTCCCAAGGTGGCATTGGGTCTTGAGTCATGTATCCATTGATTTAATGAAGGCTGCCTAACAATCCCATCCTTCCTTTTAGTTCTGTTCAGAAAGAGTGCTGGGCAACTTTTCATGCCTGCCTCAGGTATTTTTCTGCAACAACAGACACCTGTACATGCACTGTGTCAGTCAGGAACGTGAAAAAGTGTTTCCTTCAGTGCACGCCGACTTTAACAAAACACCTCAGAGATGCCAAGACCTATGCATAGGATTTGCTTGGTGACCCCAAGAGCTGGCCCAACAAATGTAAGAGTAAGGAAAAACTTAAGGCTTCAGGCTCAACCTCTACACCATTCCTGCACTACAGTAAAGACTTAACCTCTGTGACTGGTTTTTTTTTTGGAACTGAAAGAACACATACTTACACATGGGTAAGGGAAGGAAATGTGGATCTTTGCAAAGAGAACTCTGGTTTGTGTTCACGTGTTTAACCTTGACAAATAAATGTCAAAGGAAATCCTATTTTGAAAACAGTCATTGCAATTATGTAGATAATTCATAGTTAATGTTTACAGTTCATAGTTCAAGTTTGCAATTTATATATAAAGTTGCAAAAATACTACCACGGAGTAAGAATTAATTGGATAGTAACAGAATGGGGATGATCTTCTATAATCATAAATTTTAAAGTGTGAAGGGGTATATTTTTACAAGCTTCAAAATTACTCTGGGTATGCTATTTATATATTACTCCAGAGAACACACAGGATAGTATTTTTCATTTTTCACATTTAAAAATCTCTGATTTAAGGTGATGTATAGAAAGACCATAATCTATATACAGGCAGTATAGCATACAGAGAGAATAAGCGTCCTTGAAGTGAAAGTAGGGTTAATATTCTGCACTAAAAATCTAGCTGTGATTATCAGGTAGGACTTTTCACTGTTGCGTAGTAGATTACCAACCATTAAGCAAACTAAAGCCACCTAATGTACTTATGCTGGGTTCCATAAGTCGTAATAAAATTAGTCAAGATGAGAACTCACACAAACTAAAGAAAAAAGAATAGCATGTACTCTGCTGTGTTCTGACTGCTTTCCTACACTAACTCCTGCAAGTTTTGATCTAACTCCATCATATGTCACAGTCATGGGTATAGCTGCTGGTAAGCCTCAGCATGAGGACAATTCACTTTTGCATTTACAGAACTGCTCTGACAACCAAGTATCATTGTCCAATGAATGTTCCCTTTTTGCTACCATGTAAAAGCATATACGGAAAACAGTTGCTTTGGTGGGTTCACTACCTTTGACAATCTTCACTCATCACTAGAAAAAGCTTAAAAATACAGTAGTTGAAATGCTAATGGTCTAAGGTTAATGTACTACACCCATTTAGGGATAAAGGTATCTAATTAAAAAAAGGAATCAGAATCTTCAATTAGTGAAATTAAACAATTGGTTAGCATACGATGCAGTGTATAGTAAAATTCCAGTTTAGAATATGCTATTGTTTGTGCAGCAATTTAAAGTAAAAATGACAATGTCAAGTTTCAATATACTGAGCCCTATACTATGTTGTTTTCTGTTCCATAGCATTAGAAAAGTGTTTGTAAGACAGTACAAAATCCCTCCTTCTCTGAAGTCTTCAACCTACCTGCCTACATTTTAAGTTTACCATGAGTCAATAACTGATCTAAGTTACATCTATCAGACTCTTCAGAACAGATTTGAAGAGCTGGCTTCCATGCCGTGTGCTTCTGCATGGGTCTGTAACATTTTTAAGGTCTGTTGTTCTATTGTTTACAGGTCTGTGGGAGTCCATGAAGAGTAATAGTGATAACCAAAATATAGTTGTTCTTAGTTTGACACTATGAAATGCTGTAATATTAAAAAGAAGGTAGAAATAGTCTTCCCAAACTTCTGAAAAATTGCACAAGAGCGGAGACAGTTGGTAAATAAGAAAAGTGAAACTAGGAAAAACTTACAACAGGTAAACTCTGAACTCATTGGATTCATTCAAGGTACAAATAAATTCTCCCATAGCCAGTTGCAAAAACTCAATTCTAATTTAGTGGGTCCTGAAACCAACAAACTTATCTGATTAAAAATTTTAACTATCTAAGAATCTTCTCTGTGCAGTGTCTGCATTGTATACTATTACCGTTTTTTTTAAGTCTTCTCTTCATTTGGCAAAACAGAATTTGCTGTTTCCACATAAAGGTCATTAGTAGCCTGAAGGTCTATGTAAATCCTTCACACCAAACACTAATAATATTAGAATGGAGTGAGTGGAAAAAGATTTAAAGAACTAAAGGTTAGAAACTAAGTAAAAATGGGTGGGGGCTAAAAACTTCTCAATACATTTTCTCTGCAGATCGTCATAACTTGTGTGCTTTTATAGCCAGGTTCACAGTTGTCCCTGAGACCTGCAAGATCCTTCAAGATGATCATTAGAGAAGTTCAATTGGGAATTCACAGTGTTTCTTTCCTGGTGTGCTCCTGTGTCATTCTTTTTTGAAGACATTGACCATATGATGATATTCAAATGGCCAAGCGTTTACAATTTCCAGATCTGCCAAATAGCGAATCAACCTTTATAATTAAAGGTGACAAGCTGACAAGGAAAATGAATGTAAAATTGTATACGTATATGAATTTTTATGTCAGATTGCCGTCTGTGCACTTGTTTTCTCTTTGTCAATAGCCGAAGGCTCATTTCTCTGTACTAGAAGCACATTTTATACCGAGGCCTTCAGACAGCTCCCCTTCGCCCTAGTGAATTTGCTGATTAATTTTGGATGCTCCTCTTAATTAACACCCCAAAGGAAGTCTAGATTTTCTAGCCTATACTCCATGTAAAACAAGTGAATCTGAAGAACAATGACCTAAGGAGACAGGCGCGCTCTGTCCGAATGACATTACAAGAACATTGAATATCTCACAAGTCAGGACCTGGTCAGGCAATGCCTAGAGAAAATGTAGGCCTTTAATCAGGGCAGAAATGAGATTCATATTAGTCCAATTTCATTTTCTTTATTGCTGACAAAGAGAGGCTGGGATGGATGCCACCTGACAGTTGAAACATGGTACTCCTATGCAAGAGCGGGTGCCTCTGGCCTTGATTAATAATTGGTAACATTTTGACTTGCAGGCAGATAAGTTGATGATGGATGAGAGAAAAAGAGTGAAGTGATTTATTATAAAATTAGGATAAAATAAAGAACTGGCTAATTGCACACAAGCTTCATAAAATGTAGCTGTGGAGTCAGAAGTGCAATGCCAGGCAACAATAATTTCCACCTCAGTTTTCACAATGAGATCTTAAAGCAAAGAAAGATAGAGACAACTCTTACTTTTGCAGCTGCTTAATGCAGAAATGCCATTGCCCATTCTTCTACTTCAAGCAAATAAAATATTGAGCTCTGTATTTCAGTTTTTATTTTTATTGTTGCACAAGAAAAGTGAACAGTAAAACCAAACTGGCCACATTGAACCAACTGTTGCTTCTCTGTCAAAGCAGGTAAAATCTTATAATTCATATATTTCTTTGCATACTTTAGCAGGGTAAAAGATCTAAAGTTCTGAAACTGAGATGCATATGTGTTTAAACCAAAATCCAACACAAAATTGACTTGCAGCTTCTATTGGAACCCAAAAAATCATATAGCCCTCTTGGTAGGTTTACTTGGTTTTCTGGTTTACTTTTTGATGTTTTAAACTTTTAGATCTGTGCTCTGATAGCTATTTTAGAAGCTGAGTCATCTACTACTTATCATTTTATACTGCATATGTTCAGCAGAGTATGATTTCAGATTAAAAAAGCATATGTTATAATATCCAATTGCTGCCTGGTAAAAAAAGCATTAATTTTATTGTTAGGAATCCATGCCATTATATATATATATTTTTTTTTCTTCATGAGACAAATGATTGGTCACTTTCTCTTGGAATTTTAAAAAATCTAAGCTGTTATAGTTCCTTGAAATATTTTGCTACTACTGGGCCAACAAACATTCAACTGTTTGTTTTTTTCTGGAAGTTCTACTATTAAACCGGTTGAAATTACTGAATTAAGTACAACGGTCAACAATATTGTCCAAATAGGAAGGGTGCAGTCATAAAACAGAAAATGAAAGTAGCATGGGGAGATAAAATTTAATTTTAATTTATTTTTCATGTGTTTAATTTCTAATCTACTCCCATGACAAAAATGTAGCAATTTGACCTTAAGTTCTACAAATTCTCAGAAACCAAATTTTCCGTGCGGATTAGGAAACAGGATTTTCAAATAATAATATGAAAACACTTCACTACGGTCCAAAAGAAACAGTAATTGCCTGACAGTATTAAGCTTTTTCTCTCTTCCTAAAGAGAAATAAAAATGGCATCCATTCAATACCGTATACAAATATTAAAATATTTCATAGCTGATCCAGTATTAGCAGCATATCATATGTAGTAATTTATTTTTGTGGGGAGATCTAAGATAACCTAACCTGAATTCACTTCCAAAGTGTGTTACTTAAACTGCAACTGTTACACAGGAAATTTTGTTTCAGTTTTAAGATGTCTTTAACACAGCTTCACGAATTAGAGTGAACTGAATTGAGGCTGTTTCTGAAGAAGAATATCCATAAATTACTGTAGCTTAACTCTGAATACTTTGTAAACTCGTATCATTGTCTTTTTTGGACTAACTTCTTCAAGAGACCCCTATTCAAAAACCTTGTCACATTGAATGATCTATAGTTTATTTGAAGAAAAAAAAAGGTGAAAGTTTATTTAAGAAAAAAATTACAGATGAACTGTCCTCTTTTATGTGATTCCAAAATCGTAAAATTCATCATAAACTCTGTCTATATCTGCATCCTATCATGACAGTGAAAGTATAGGCTTGAGAAAAAGTATATATTGCTGTGAACTAGAAAAAATAAATGGTGAAAGTGTCTGTACTGTCTTTGCAAATTGCATTAATGTCTTCTCACCATCAGTACTTACATTCTTTCAATATCTCAGAAGTTTTGGGTTTCAGGACAAAGGGAAATTATTATAATTAAATACAGCGCTTTAAGACCAAGAGGTAAATAATGCTGTAAGGAGTAGCTAGGGTTCTGAGCCCCACCAACTCTACATTCAAGAGGAAGCAGCATGGCTGGCTATGAAAGGCACACTTTTCTCTCAGTCACATTGTAAAAAGAGTTCCGGCCATCGTGTTCATTTTCTGAATGAGGCTGGTGCCAGGCAACTCCGCATCTTTGGAACCTTTCCTCTGCTACCCTTAGTACTGCTGGGAAAGATGGGCCAAGTAGAGGCGAGGTTGACCATTTGTCTGCACTGCAAATGCACAAATATGGGCATAGAATCACTAATGTCTGGGAGACTTGTAGCTGAAACAATAACATAATACCAAAAGGCTAAGAAAACTGAATGTTCACGCTCAGATTATTTAAAGGTCTCTGAGAGGAGATTTGAGATAAGGCACTGAGCAATGTCTGTCATGGAGTTAGTGCCTGCCCACTAGCTTTGTCACAGCTAGGTAGAAAAATAAAAGGAGAACAAATCTCTCTGGACTTGGAAGGAGGTGGAAACAATAAAAGAAATTTGGTTTCTCCACGCTATTACTTTCAAGAGCTGGCTATAAGGAATCTAACTGGTGGCCTGCAAGTGTTATCTGGACTTTGGGTAGCCTGAGTGAACAACTCGAAATTAAGCTGTGGGTTAGATATATTTTACTAAAGCAGCTTTTGTACTTGCATTCGCTCTGTATGTTAGTCTCTCCTAGGCACTCCATCCTTCTCACATTACTTCGCAGAAACAATTCCAAGCCTTTAGCATCCTTTCTGAAGTCAAAACTCAATGAAGCCTCTCCATTCTTTTGGGGCAATGTACTGCTTTCTTTAAAACAGCCCTTTGAGAAAGCTAGTGAAAGGAAGGTAAGATTTAGTCCTGATCTGTCTCACTCAGCATAGGTTAGGTTGTGCACCACAAAGAGAATACTGAACTGTGACAGGAGTCTACCTCATAAAGATACCTACCACGTAGATTTGAACAGATTAGAACAACTACTGATGTTTTGTTCAAAACTGTAACTAATTACAGACTGGGGAGGCTTACCAATAGAAATGCATTGGTTTTCACCTCTTTTGCAATGCATGGCTGTTTTGGAAAACAGTCTAATTCCTTCTGGTATGGTCAGTTTTGCTGCCTAGCTGCTCTTCATACACATCATTTTTGCATTCCCTTGTTTAAAATGTCTGCCAATTGTGGTGTGCCTGCCAGCAACACTATCTGCTCTTAGCAGGCAGAAAAATGTACCATAAAATGCTGTGACAAAAGTTGAGGAAGAGGAAGGCTTTCTTCACTCTTAGTTGTCTCTCAAAGGGGTGGATGATAATAACCGGGGGTAGTGTCTATACTGACACATTTTTAACAATGCAAACAAAGTGTCCTCTCATTTCATCAGGTGTAATGACTACATAGTGATCTAGTTCATGTTCAAAAACTGGATGAACTGTTATTTCTGAATTATTATGGCTGCTGTTTATTGTTCTGTTTCTTCCACCTTCCTATCTCCACATCAGCTTACATTTAATTCTTTTCTTTTCATAAACTTTTCTGTAAACTTTTTAATCATGTTTTTCATCATTTTTCTTTTGTTTTTCCTGTTTGGGCATATTTTTTTTTCATTTCTTTTTAAGTTTTTATTTTCTACTTCCCTCCATCCAGTAATTTTTATTTTCTCTGTTTTAGTTTTTGACTGTCTTTCAGTAATTATTACTCAGCTCTCTTTTCACTATTCTCACTTCTCTATCTTTCATTCTGAGTGATCAGTGGGACATAAATCCCTTAATATACATATCTTTTTGTACTTATTCACATTGCCCTCTTTATATAGCGTTTCCTTTATCAAATCAGTCATCTTACACCTCAGTTTTCTTTTTTCCTTCTCCCTAGGTGTTATCATTTTGCCTCATATTTCCAATGCAAGTTCCTTTTGAAGAATCCAATCTTTCTCCACTGTTGCAATTTCCTCTCACAGATTCTTGCTTTCTGCTAAATGTTTTCCTCCCTTGCATTTTCCTTGTTTCTCTCTTATCTCCAGGCACTTTCTCCCCTATCAGTCTTGTTTCTGTTCTCCAGTAGTACCAGCACTGCCTCAAGATCCCAGGATGCTCAGTTGTTCTCATATATTCCATGTTAATCCTCCCTCCCATCCTTTTTCTTCTCTTTTTCCTGCCATCCTTGTCAATGAGAAAATGTGGTTTCTAAGACCTCCTCTCACAGTTCTCCAAGACCAGTTGAGTTAGGGTTTAAAGAAGAGTACTGTTCAGAAATAGTCTTGTTCATCCACTCTGCCTTTCTGAAGGCCCAAAAGGACAGTACTTTGGAATGTGCTTTTTGAAACAGGTGTTTAGAGGTCTCCAGAAAGCTGGAAAATCATGTGGAAACAGAACAATTCATAACAGTATTAGTCTCTCCTGGAGGGAACCAATCATGTGAAACCCGCAGAAGTAGTCAAAATGTGAACAGTAGAGGTATTGGGTTTGAAGTCTGCTTTTGAAGTTATTTTGCATGACAGAATATGGTGTTGGATTTTTCTACCTAATATTTCAGCACTGATTTCTCTCTGGGCTCCATTTGTATTTAAGAGGCATACACAACAGGAGTGAGAAAATGCAACTGAATATTTGTACTATTCCTTGAATGCGAAGGATTCATCTCCCTCTTTTTATGCTCTGTAATCTTTACATGGGGTTTCATATAGGACAAAGTAATTCTGATGAAAGAAAATTAGATCGTATTAAAGTTACCAATTCCTAAATAACTTAACTTGTCCCGCTGAGAAGGTTCCCAGCTGTTCACCTTCATGATCCTTCTATTCCCATCATGACACTGCAGCAGATCTTGGATGTCAGTATCCTGCTGCCTACATAGTAGACCTTTAGATGAACATAAGATATGCATAATAACAAAAATCTTCAATCATGTCTGGCTTGACTCTGTGTCTGGCACTGTCTCTCTCAGAAACCTATAACTTACTCTCTTAACAGTTGCATTTGAACTGTGTTTTGTGTCAATGTGGCATAAAGAAACAAGAGACCTGCATGTAATTTGGATTTTTCCAAGTATCTCATTTCAATCTAATGTACTGTTGTGCAATTAAGCCAGTAAGTCTATATGACGAGCCCATTTGAGGACTTGGTGTGCTATCTTTATTCAGTGACAAGTTCTGGTTTCCATTGCTTGTTCAGAGATGATAACAGTGTGATATACAGGTATAAGTAACAAATGAGACCAATTAAAAAGTCTAAGAGTGGCACCTGTCTAAGTGTCAGGTTGCACTAAATGATTCCCACATCTTTGTTTCCTGTACAACCCCGCATTTGCAGCCTCTCCTCAAACAGGTTAACAATGGGAGAGTTGTTTCTTAATGCTCATGAACCAAGAAAGCAGGCCTTATCCTGCAGCCCAAGTATATGATTATTATCTCTGAGTGAAAACAGCAGCCGTATTTTTCAGCTCCATGTGTACAAATGATCCTTGTGTTTCATATAGTTCTCGACTAGAGCATCTTGGATTGCCCAATTTGTTACAAGTCTCTACTGTGAACTGCCTTTGTATAGTTGAGCTGAACTCATAGTCAGGTACATCTCCCTCTTTGTGTACAAAGGCATTTCTAAAATATTTCAAAATTATTGTGTTCTTCAGAAATTTTTAAAAAAATCTGACTTCTTTATTTAAAATAGTCAGGGAAATTGTACAATTTTAAAATTAATTGAATCAGTTTTGTGATATTTCCATTCTTTTCTCTATTATTGTCTAATGAATCTTAACGATCATTTTATGACAGGTCATATTAATACAGAAACTCTTTAAAAACTGTGCTTAACATGAATGATGAAATCTCTATTTTTATTACTCCAGTTAAAAGCTTAAAGATACATGTGTGGTTTATTAGAGTACGTACTTCTCCGGAACTTTAATCCAGTTAACCGGTAAATTTATTTTATGAAACATCCTACCAAGGGAAAATCATGGTTGGAAATCAAGAAAATAGGCTTTTTATGACAGCTCCAAGAGGAGGTATCTCAGCATCCAAGAGATGCAACAGGTAAAAGGGATAGGGGCTACTCGGTTTCCTTGCTCCTTATTGCTTTTTTAATAACAGTTTCTCTGATGTTCCGTAGTGGCAGCAATTCTATTTCTTCGAGTTCAACAAAAGTGATAATAGCATTTCTCCTCTCAGTATGTAGATTCAAGGTCTTGGGAGCTAGTACTCCTCCCAAGTCAGAAGTATTGAGTTCAGCATGTTTCTCCTCTACCTTCCAGATATTGCCTGACTCTTCTGAGGTATGGTCAAAAGATTGTATTTCTGCTAACACAGTCTTTCCCACGTTTGTACAACATTGTCTCATTAGAATGGAAACTCCAAGCAAGGAACCCAATACTTGGTCTCAGAAACCAGTCCCTACAATATCTGAAAGAGAAATGTCAGGTTTTGTGTCACTGAGTTAATACATAGATTTAAAGTGGTGAGTACCATCTGTGACCCTAGAGCTCTTTGATCTAGGTCACCAGTTAAATTTAGGCTGGATTGGTGAGTATAGAAAAATCATTAAGCCAACACTGTTTAGATTATTATCTTAAAGGAAATGCACTCTGAGTTAATACTGGAGGTTTAATATTCCTGTCACATCCCTACAGAGAACTGTCCTCCAAAAAAAGCCCACTTGTCACCTTCTTCGAACAAGTTGAAGTAAATCCAAGAACTAAGTGGTGTGAATTGCCTTTATACTCCTAAAGCTATTCCCTATAAATAGTGGTACTTACATACATCGGCAAAGCAGGCCGGGAGAAAAGGCTGTAGTGATGTACATAGTGTGTCTGCACAGGGAATATAGATTTTTAGTAAATGTCTGTCAATCTCTTCATACTGATGAGTTTTCATAACCATTTAATCACTTGCTATGTTTTTTAGCTGTGTGTGTATGCCATTTGCACTGCAGTTATAATTCCATATTTATTTGTACTCTGCAGACTCACATGCAAACCCATGTGCTGTTGTGTTTTTCCCCAGTATTACTGTAAAAGAGGTCTGATCCACGAAGAACTTTACAAATATGTGATCAGAAGCAAAATGAGAAAAAGCAAATGAGTGTAATATGCTCAAATATTACTATCTTCTGTTCTCTTTCAAACGGTTCAATAAACAGTCACTGTTTGTCTACGAGTGCCTAAAATATCCTCTACTGGAGGATCAAATTCTAGAGAGGAGTGCAAAACATCATCCACTGCCATCCAGTCTTCCAAATATCCAGAAAGATACCTAATATGTCCTTGAATTTTTAATTATACGGACACTACCTGAGCTATTACAGCTCATTTTTCATCCCATGCTGAGGAAACATTTTCTATCACTCAGTTGTGATTGGATTTTAACCAGAAATCTAGTTGTGAAAGTAATACTTCGTGGTGTCCCAGCACATAGGTTTCAAATCTTTGTAAGTATTTTGTAAGTTTTACAAATTTAAATTTTTTTATGCTCAGTTCTGTGGAATTCGTACATATTCTCTTTCATTTCATGAGTTGACTGTAGGCATTCCTTTTCCTAAAGGATTACAGAATTTTTAATTAAAGTATTCAATTACAATTTTCCAAAATCATTTCAAATGTTGAATGTCATGTTCAATGATTACACGTGGCTGGCCTTTCACAGAATTGCTGTAAGTTGCTCTATAAAGTATTCTTCAGTTATCATTCAGTAAATGTTATTGTTATCATTTGCTGAATTATTTAAAGCTATCTGCAGGCAGACAAATTACTCTTTGTTTTTTAAATAGAAGCTATTTATTGCACTTTGCTGTTTCTGTAACTCACCTGCTTTTCCATGTTGCATCAAAATACTTCCAAGAGATGCTTATTCTCCTCACACCGTTGCAGCAGCTCTTCTAAAGAAAATCTGCAATTGCAGAGGAGATTTCTTGGCAGTACATGCTGTAAATACATGAACCTTTTAAACAGGTTGAGCAGTGTAATGAATTGAGTTATGACAAGTTTCAAAAGGGGCTGCTAATATATATACGTATATAAAAGAAGAAGGTTGTTAATGTATTAGGGCTGGCTGGCTGGGAGTTTGTTTGGAAATGTGGATTTACTGTGGGAGCAGAGCCTCAGCAGGAAGACGACTGGTCTTCCCCTGGCTTAGTGCTGTACGGTGGTCCAGGAGTGAGGTCACACCACTGGGCAGAACGTGCCACGCCAGCCCATCCTGTGGCTTCATCGGACTCTGAGAAGCTGAACACACAAAACAGAGGAGGCCCAGGTAAACCACTGCCTAAGCTAAGCAAAATTGCTGCATCTTGAAGCATGAAGAAGGAACTCTTTCTGAGAGGAAACCTCAAGCATTCATTTTCTTTTTTTCCACAGGCCTCACAATTAAAATTTCATACAAATTAATGCTGATTACAAAGGGCCATAAAACACCTCTGTGGCAAGTGAGAACTGAACTTTAGGCACTTCCTTTATGAGTTAAAGCAACAGCGGCTGGCCCACCACTTCCCTTTATGGCTCTGTTTGAATTCAGTTGATTAATGTTGTATGTGCATGTCTATTGAGACACTGTATTTAAAAGGATTGTTTACCATAGCCTTGTAATCAACCTGCCTTAGCAGCACCCTATTACCCATGATAACAGGGCTGCTGCAATTTGGGTCTAAAAGAAAACTGCCTCAGATGGGTTCTCGGATCCTTTAGTGCTAGCGTGTTGCCCTGTTATCTTCGTTCGTAATTTGTTTTCGAGAACAGTGATTTACATTTCAGTTGGATTACACCTTTTAATGTATCACCGGCATAAAGTGGCTGCAGTGAAAACTCACATCTCCACTAGATTTCAAACGATGCATTTGAGGCTTCAATGGAGAGGATTACAATTACAATTAAAATCAAAAGCCTGCTCATTCTTTTAATGATGTGTGCTAACCCTTTGTATACTAAGAAGCCTACTGTGGTGTTATACAATCATGATTTTTTTAGGGATATGAAATAGCTACATGCATTCTACCTTATCACCTACTACATACAAATGTTGTTCTGAAAAGGAACACATCTTTCACAGTGAGTTCAGAGGAAAACTTACCTTGATAAAAAATATAGAAAATTACATTAAGTAAGGAATGGGGGGGAAACCCTAATGTTTTCAGTTTGGGGTTTTTGTTGTTGCTTTTTAATGTGGAACATAGTTTAGGAACAGAAGTCATTTTCCTAAAGTAGATATTGCCTAAGTATGTAGATATGAAGATTTCTATTGAAAGCATAATGGTACTAATAAAGTGCAACATATTAATCAGTAGGGTACTTTTCTTTCAATGAACATTTAACAAGCAAAAGAAGACTTATTTGTTCTGTTCTGCCTCGGGTTTTTTCATTTTTCAAATTTTCTTACAGAAGTAAATATTCATAAATCTAAATTTATTCCTTTCTTCAGCAATTCAGAATAACTTCCATCTAAAGCTTCTTCTTTCACTTTAGAAGGATCCATAAATACCGGTTATTTGTGTCTTATTATGTTACTATGGTCTAGAAAATGTTTGGAAACTTTTTTGGTGACTTCTGGTGACTGTCTCAGATTACGCGTGACAGAAATATCTGGGGAAAAACCTTCACTACAGTGTTCAAAAGCTTCTGCTCCAACTCAAATTTTTACTCAGGACAGGCAGCCTAGTGGTTTAGCTGTAACTTAATCCTGTCCATTCCTCATTGTCAGGCTAGGACCATCCCCTCATCCCAAGATTATCTCCTTGTCTCATGGAAGGGTTACCCTATACCCCAGGGCAGACTAGACCAGACTCCACAGCAATGGGCCAAGGACTCTCTATAGCAGATGCTGTTTACCCTCCACAAAGGAGCTACCAACTACCAGCCATCAGGTGGTGGCATGGTAAGGGTCCAAAGGGCTGTCTCCCATGAGAGTATGAGGAATTGGTGAAGGGAAGTGTCATGGTTAAACAATGTGATTTCAGCAAATCAGATGAAAAGGGTTTTATTTTCCTTTTTTAAGATACAAGCAAGCCCTAGAAGACACCATTTAGTAGCGTATGTAAGAACACCTTTCCCACACTCGGATAGATGAATTTCCTGTCCCCTACAACTCAGCAGAAGTCATGACAGTACTTGCTGGTTCTTGACTGAAGATTTGAATGCATTGTAGGAAAAATGGTAAAGATCTCTCGATTACTTCTAAGCAGTCTGAAAGAAGAAGTTGAAAAGATTCAGTTAGTTCCATCAACTTTTCCTTAGTTTATGAAAAGGTATCTTTTAACAAAGATAGATAGCTAGATCTATAGATAATATTTAAGACTGCATCAAAATTCTCAGTCAAATCAAAGTGTTTTTCATTTAAATATTCTGCAACAAGATAGATTAAACCACGTTTCTAAAATAAAACATTGTGTATTGAGAATAAAAACTTCTACTTTAACAGTTACAGAATAATAGAAGGGATTCCCCTCACTGAACTGAAAACTTGTTCAGGAAAATGTCTAATTAAAGTAAGTCTTTCAAGTTTTCTTTGCATTCAGTGAGAAGACTGAGAAAGTTATGCCTACCTGAGAATTTCTCATACTTAAGCTGACCAGGTGAAGAAAAGATTCCTGCCAATGGAGTTCGCAAACACAGCTCACTAGCAGCAGTCACAGATATTTTGGCAAAGCATTTTATCTTGATATTTCTCTCCAACTACTTGTGGCAGTTTAGTCTTCTTCTGACTAAATTGAGTTTTATTTACCTTCAGGCAAGCCTTTCTTCTGATATAAACTGAGGTATTTAACATCACATGTGTTATCTAAGGATAATAGCACATGAATTAAGACATTTGAATGTTTTGTTTTCATGTAGATACTTTTAATTCTCATCATAAACAGCATAAAGGAACTTTAAATCCTATGACGAAATCCCAGAGAGTGATTTACAAATGTCATTGAATTGTTTCAGGGGAAATGCAGTTAAAATGTCTCATTCATCTATTCCTCTTGGTTGCAATGAGGCATCAGAACCAATCACGAAAACACATCATGGAACAGGTAACACGGTCTGACCCCTTGGCAGGAGTTCAGAGTGTTAGACAACAAAACCTTAATTTCAAAAACAACCAAAAGTGGTTTCTAAATTAGTCTGACCTTTAAATTATTTTTTATCCAAGCTTTTCTCTTTGCTTCAATTTTCTTGTATTTGTGTTTGATAATAAACTAGTTTTGCCCTGATAGCTTTCATAATTCTCTTTAGTTGTTCATTTATAAAAAAAATATCCATTCATAAATTGTCTCAACAAAATTATTTTGAAGATCTGTGACAATATTTATTTGATGACCTAACCTTTCTCAAAAGAGTCTGGTAAAGAATTCATGAGGAAGCAACCAGAGACAATTCAATTAGAAATGTGCGCTTGATTTCCCTGAATGTTATCTTCACACGCCAGTCCCATATGTCTGGTGTCATCTTGTCCAAGTTAAAAGTAAGGAGGTTCTGAAACCCCTGTAAATACCACTGCAGGGCTCTTCTCCCTATCACTCTTTCTTCTTCAGGTGGGGAATCTTTAGTCTTACCCTCCTGCTGTCTTGGAAAGGTTTTTCCTAGATTTACCTATGCGTGATGATAATCTGCATACATGCCTTGTTTTTCTGTTTCTTAGTCACCAACCATGTGCTGACAACCCAATTTGACTTGAGCTACAATGATTTTCCCTATGAACATTCTTTCCATCAGGCTAGGGAAGTTCTTGAAGGAGCTGAGAAAATGCAGTTGTAGCCTTCACCTACTGATTTCATAGGATCATAGAATCATAGAATGGTTTGGATTGGAAGGGAGCTTAAATAGCACCCAGCTTCAACCCCCCTGCCATGGGCAATGACACCTCCCACCAGACCAGGCTGCTCAAGACTCCGTCCAGCCTGAACACCTCCAGGGAGGGGGCATCCACAGCCTCCCTGGGCAACCTTTGCCAGTGCCTCACCACCCTCATTGTGGAGAATTTCTTCCTAATGTCTAACCTAAATCTCTCCAATTCCAGTTTACAGCTATTCCCTCTCATCCTATAACTACAAACCCCTGGTAAAACTCCCTCCCCAGCTTTCCTGCAGGTCTCCTTCAGGTACTGGAAGGCCACTATGAGGTCCCCCCAAAGCCTTCTCTTCTTCAGGTTGAACAAGCCCAACTCTCTCAGCATGTCCTCATAGTGGAGGTGCTCCAGCCCTTTGGTCATCTTTGTAGTCCTCTTCTGGACATCTTCGTAGCCCTCCTCTGGACCTGCTCCAACAGTTTCATATCCTTTTTAGGTTAGACTTTCTTAGTTTGATTCTGCTGGACACTGAAACCCAAGGAAATGAGAGGTACTTAGCACAATTTTGTAAATAATGAATGCTTTGTCTTATTGGTGGTGCTGAAAAGGCGTTGAAAGGTAGAAACATTCATGGCTTGAGTGATCTCAAAGGAGTTTTTTTTGGAAACTGAATAAAAGTTGCATTGACTATCACACTTTGAGCTGAAATAACAGTATTTTACTTCTTTTTTTCAATATCATTTAGAGGTACTTCAGAAAAAATCACTTTCAATTAAAAACTACTATAAATATGAAAAGAATTGCTTTATTTGGAGGATTTCTCATTCTTCTTTTAGCAATGATGAAGGTGAAATAAAGACATTTGGTACATTCCACCCTATATGACTCCATATTTCATCAGTATTCAAAGGTTTCACACAAGATTTTTCACACACATTTTTAATCCCTTTCAAATAACCAGCAATCCCCTGACAGACTATTTCTAAAATTGTCATTAGTCATTGTCCCTATGATTCAGAAGATAGTCTGTTTAGATTGCCCCATTTCAGGCAAAAAATAGTACCCATGTTGCTCCAAATGAGAAAAGGTCATATTCCTAATGGAACTGAATATAAATCCAATATGATTTTCATGTTATACATTACATCATTAGCTACAGATTTATAGGGAGAGAGCTACTATATTGAAGATTGTGACATAGTTCTCTCTCTCAAATACACCTAATTTTTGAAGTTAGGCAGCACTGAACTTCTTCTTAAAAGAATATCTAAAGTATTTTTCTTTTATTTGCTCCTTCCTTTAAGTTAAGTCTGCAGAGTTGATGAATATTTCATGGGTAGAAAAACACCTACAATACAGGGTTTTACCTACAAAATCTTTAGGGAAAGGGAGAATTTGGCAGGAAGGTGTTGTAAGGAAAATTCTTTTAAGAACTCTTTGGAAAAGGGTCTCCATTTCATTTTCCACATCAATAACACCTCCTTCACCCGTTAATACTTTCTTCCTTTCATTTTATTCCATAATAGCATTCAGTCATTTTTGTACTATTCTTTTTATTAAAGTGTGTTTCCTGAGCTGGCTAAACCATTTTAAGTCTAAAAACTTAAATCGAATATTCTGAACTATGGAGAAAAAAAAAAAAAGACGTCCAAATATAGTGGCTATAAATTTGTACAAATCTGTTATACAGGAACAAGAATCAGAGAAAATAATCACATGGATATTTTAAATGGATTTTTTCCTCCTTCTGCTGTTCAATCCTAATGGACTCGTCTCCTGGATTTTAAGAACACATTTACACTCAGAAGAGGCAAGGGTGACAAAAACACTTTATTTCACCAAAGACTGTCCCCTTCCAAACATTAGATGGACTCTCACAATCAAAACATGTAGAACTCCTTTCTGACTGATAACCTGTAATAGGCAAAAATGACAGAAAAACAAGAAGGGAAATATAGACAATAAAACCCGTTCCAAGGAAAAGTAAGACTATAAATCACTCTCTAAAGTCCACCAGAAGGTCGTCTTCTTGTATAAATTTTCTTAGGTTGTATGATGATTAAGAATAACCCCTATTCTAATCCTCCATCTACCAGTGGTTTCAACTAGTCTTCCTTTGAAACTACTCTTTGTCATTCTGATCTCAGACTTTGATTGCACATGGTGGAAGGTGGCTGACTGTTTTGTCAGATGCTGAAAACGGAAGTCCAATAGTCTTGTAACGAGAGTATACTTAAAACAAACAAACAAACTAGTGCATGACAACACTACTAAGCTTTTTACTGAATGGAATAAAAGTCTAGGAAGAAATCTATGAGGCTTAAATGAATGTCCCTCACCTAATCTAAACCTGTACGTCAGATGTTTAAATATCTGAACATTGGTTCACTAAGCTAAGCCCCTTGCTTCTGGACTTCTTAAGGCAACCTTTGTACGAGTACATTAGCTTTTCTAGACCGTCAGTTATTCTTGCTGTTTTCTTTACCTTTTCTCCTCTTTCTTAAGCAGAAACTATATGCTGAAGTCAATATTTCCAATACCTTGCCAACTATGTCCTCTTTCAATGCACTGGGTTTTGGTGTTTGTGGTTTGTTTTTTTCATTCTTTTTCAAAAAAGACTTCCTTATCCTGAAAACGTAACACACCTTTTTGTTTTCCCAAATATGCGACCTTTCTTTTAACCGGAAGACACTAATGCCACAGGTAAGTGAGTCTGTCTGGTTGCTGCAATAATTTCTCTTTGGTATTTAACATGCCACAGTCGCTCAGATTATCTGCAGATTTCATCAGCAAGAGCTTTTTATTTATTCCCAGATAACTAGTAAAGACAATGAATTGGCCTGGGTCAAGGATAGTCCTGTTGCAGCTTCTTTCAGGATTTGAATTACCAAATGATTTGTTCTCCATCTACAATTACTTTACCTGATATCTCACTTGTTAAGCGTTTAATGAATTTTCTTTGTATAGTGCACAAAGGCAAATATTTTAGAGAGGTCTATTTTAAAAAATGCAATAATGTTGGTCAAACAAGATTAAAATCTCATCAGATAGTTGCATCAAATTTGAGCAACATGATCTTTTTTATATAAAGACAAGTTAATTCTCATTAGTTGGGCAACTAACTTTTACCTCTTTCCTAACTGCATCTCCATCTTTCCTTTTGATGACAGCTTGTAATCAGTCAGCCTGAAGGACATTTGTAGTGATTTAGAACGGTCTGATTTATTTTTTAAGATACTGAGACAATACAAATGTTGTGCCACATCTCTCTGAATCTCGTCTATCATTCCAAATTATTTTCATTACCAGTATTTCAAAAAGTATTTTGGCTAATAATTTGGTATTTCTCAATATGATTGTATAAATTTAGGTGTGTCTTTTTCACCTAATAGAGATCTTGTTGCTAAAAACTTTTCTGAAAACGCTTTTCTTAACAGTTAAAAAATTGTGTACATACAGAAAGAAAGTTGCCATCTATATCTGCAGCAGAAATGTTTAAACTTTAGAAATGACTTGGTGTTGTAATTTTGTTTTCTTTTTTAGTGGATATTAAGAAAAAAACTTTAAGTCCCACGTTAAGGCTAAATTTTTAAGCTTTTAAAAATGTGGATAAGGAAAAGGTTACCTTCTTGGTGCAATCTTTTATATTCCTGATTTTCTGTGTAAGTAAAACTCTTACCTGTAAGTGCAGTAAAATATAAGATCTGTCGTAAAATACATAGTATGGCTGAGATAATGTGACTACAGGAAATGTTATTTCGAGTACTTGAAATTGTCATCTTCCCAACACATTTTCGTATGTATTCACTTGCACTTTCATTTGTTCATTTTGTATCTGTGAGCACCCACTAACTTTTGGTTGCACAGAAACAGCAGAGGGTACAGACTTAAGCAAATAATCACGAAGTTGCTTTGACTGCTGGAGGCACCAATTCTATATCAGGGTTTATTTATTGGTTTCACCACCTAAGGAGTGTCCTCTCTTCAGATTCTCATAGTTTGATGTTAAATAAGGGTGAACCAACCTTTTTTTTTACTTATGCTGCCATCTGTCTGCTGAATGTCACTCAGAATTACGATGTCACAGTATTACTGCATTTTCAAGTCCAGCTGGTCTTTTGTGAGGCTTCAGTTTTGCAAAAAATGAGACTTAGGTAAACCAGAGTGGGTTCATCTGTAGGGCTGAAGCAATTGCATCGTGAAGAATTATAGAACAGCCCAGGTTGGAAGGGATCTCAAAAGATCATTTGGTACAACCTTTTGTAAGATAAAAGAGCATTTGTGGGCACCGGTGGGCTTGACTGGTCTGAGGAGGAGAGAGCATTGAAGAACTTCATTACTGGTTTCAAACGTCAAAATAGAAAACAGGGGTCCAGATTCTTCTCAAAGTTGCACAACTAAAGGAAGAGAGGCAAAGGACACACGCTGCAGGAAGGGAAATCCCTGCTGGGTAAAAAAAAATATCTTATCCAAGGAGTATGGTGAAAAAGAGATATCTTTACAGATACTCACAAGTCAGCTGGATAAGGCTCTATCAACCTACTCTACCTTTGAAATCAGCACTGTGTTGAGTCCAGAGTTGGACCAGATAATGGAAAAGAGACCCTTTTAGTTTGCATTATTTTGTGGTTCCAGGGCTGTTCATAATCCAGTGGAGACCTGAATGGTTTGGAAGGTCGGTGTGTTCTGCTGAAAGGAACTCGCCCTTGGGACAGCCCACCCACAGGCCATGTGCTATCTTTCCGTTCAGGATTTGAATGCAGGGTACACAAGGAGAAGGTTTAATGCTGGATCCATTGCAAAAGTGGGAGGCTTACTGTTTTTGAAACAAACCTCTTGTGTGATTACAGTTTCTTCCTCCTGCTTATGACCCTCAACTTGTCTTTTGCTTTATTTTGTACTTAAGGTTTGCACGTACTTTTCTCTCAATTCCTTCTGTAGATGAATCACCTCTTTATGCCTCTAGGACTACTCAAATGAGTAAAATTTTTAGGACATGATTGAGTTTTTTCAAGATTCCTGCTGGCCTAAATCCAAAACGCCTTTACATCAGCAATTAGGATTTCATTTGTATCTGTACCTTGCCAAGTAAATGGAACCTCATCCTGACTGTGATATTTCACTGCATATGCAAAATAAATGGTAGGCATTAATACTAATGATCCTTTTGTCTCATACACTTAGACTTTATATCTACTACACAGCCACCTCACTTAATTTTCAAGATGACAACAATTTTGGCACTTGATTTACTTTTAACAGAATTTGATAATGCTCAATTAGCCTTCTGCTCGAATTAATTTTTGGTGCTCATCAGTATTACCCTCTAATTTACCATGAGTGCTTAAGAGAAAGTAGTAAGGAGTAGGCATACCCTAACAGATTTTTTCATTCTGCAGCCCCTAAATCATTTGAATCTAAAGTAAAAGGAACCTGTGGATCTCACTCTCTTCCTCCATGTATGTTTTCTAAATATTGCAAAATCTCCAGACAATCTAATTAATTGCACACATATTAATAACTGCTTCGGAAAACATCATGGGAGATGGGAACAACCAGTCTGTTGGAGCTGCCTGGTTTACACTAAAAATTAGTCATTTGTTAAAATTAGTTCTTCTAAATTTAGCACTCTATTTTACTCCCAAAGGCAACTGAGAGAGGCAAGTACTCACAAAAGCTTCTGAAGGAGCTCCTGATCAGTTCATTTATGTGCTTGGACTCGACAGGCAGGGTTTCTGCCTGCACAAGTGTTTGGATGCTACCTCCTTCCATACAGAGAAGACAAGGAATCATAAGCCAAGGTGGAAATCGCAATAAGCATTAGACCACACTGTTCCTTGTCATCACCAGAGCTACTAATTTTCCAGACACTACAAATGCCATCTTTCTCAGAAAAGTACCTATTTAGAAAGAAAGAACAGCACTGCCTTGCTCTGAATGCTGTTTCCCTGCATAATTTATGGTACAATACAAAATACCATTTTTGTCTTATTTTCCCTCCAAATTACTTGAAAGGGCTGCCTAATTCTAGATCAAATTTTGGGGGGGGGGGGTTTACTTTACTTTTTTATAAACCACAAGTGATGTAAGAAACAGAATGGCTTACACTTCAGACAGCCTTGTAGAAGTTAGAAATAATGTCTCTTGACCAGTAAACTCACTCAATTAGGTTTGCTTTATTATTAATATAATAGATAAGATAAGTTTTAGTTTCAGTGCTTTAACTATTAAAACCAATAGCCTTTGTAAGTCTTAGGAAGAGAAAACAGAAGATTTTATTAACTTTAATGTACATTTTAAACTACATTCTTTGCTCTAATTAAATATAATGTAACAAGATACTCTTTTTTTTTCCCATTTTAGTAGTTCTAATGTTAGTTCTCTTCCTTTATACCATTAGTATGCTTCTTATTTATACTTAATAGAAACATAAACATTTTTATTTTGAACACTACCTTTTGAAATATTAATTATTGGCCTGCTGGCTAGTTCTAATTCTTTTTATAAGAATTTATAATCTGAAAATTTTTGTTCCTTATAATTAATTTATCTATTTATTATTAATAATGAAGACCCAATTTGCATGCTAATTTTCATCTTAATGAAGACAAATTATGATCATCTGTTATAATATTTAAAACATTTCTTTTACCTGATATATATATTGTATTTTAATAAACATTTTTCATCCAAAAAGCAGTTTAGGTAGGTATTGATACTCTTTGCCTGCACAGTCTGGTCCATTAGAGTACATAATTTGTGATCGTTCAAGCACCAAGATAGATGACTTCATATTTACAGAGAAAATCATGGTTATCTATCCTGTCATAAATTGCTGTCTTCTGTTCCTTAACCAGATTTCACCCCCAATATGACTGTGGTCACTCATAATCTGCCTCCCTAAAGATATGTACTAATAAAACTTTTCAATTTAGTGACAAGGATGTTATGTGAGACCATGTCAAAGGCCTTACAGAATTCAAAATAGTTGACATTAGTTGCTCTTCCCTTATCCACCAATGCAGTCACTCCATTGCAGGAGGCCACCAGATTAGTCTGGCACAATTTGCCCTTTGTGAAGGCATGTTGGTTATCTCTAATGACCTCTCTGTCATCCATATGCCTTCGCACAGCTTCCAGGAGAATTTTTTCCACAGTGTTATTGGGCACAGAGGTGAGGCTGACTCGTGGGTAGTTCCCAGGGTTCTTAACTTTACTATTTTTAAGAATGGGAGTGATATTTCCCTTTATACAGTCACTGTGGACTCCACCTAAAAGCCATGGTTTTCAAATATAATGAAAGTGGCTTAGTGACTACATCTTCCAGTTCATTCAGGACCCTGGGATGCCTCTTATTGTGTCCCATGGACTTGTCTACGTTCAGAATTCTCAGATGCTCACAAACTTGATTTGTTTTTCGATGGGTGAGACTTCATTCCCCTAGTCCCTGCCTTGAGTTTCAGGGATGTGAGAGATAGGAAGAGCAGTTGCCAAGGAAAACTGACATAAAAAATTGTTGAGTACCTCAGCTTTCTTCATGTCAGTTGTCACCAGATCCCTTATCTCATTTACCGGTGTGGTACATTTTCTTTTGCTGTCCTGTTCCAGTTAACATACTTATGGAAGCCCTTCTTATTGTTCTTCACATCCTTTGCCCAATTTAGCTCCATCTGTGCCTTAGCTTTCCTGAATCAATCCCTACAGTCCTGGGTAGTGTACCTATGTTCTTCCAAATATGTGTGTGCCCCTGCTTCCCCTGTCTATGTACCTCCCTCTTGTGTTTCAATCTGACCAGGAGGACCTTACTCAGACATGCTGATGTCCTGCCTTCCTTGCCTGCTTTCTTGCAGATAGGAATCGAGAGCTCTTGTGCTCTAAGAAAAAATATCTTGAAATAGCTTCCAGCTGTTTTCTGCTCCTTTGTTCTCGAGGGCAGTTTTTGGGAAGGGGAGGTTGGGGGCAGGTCCCAGCCACTAGTGCCTTAAACAATTGGAAGCTTGCTCTCATAAATTTTAAGATCCTGACTATAATTTTTGCCTAGCCCATATCCCTCAAGATCGTGAATTCCACTAGTGCATGAGCACTGCAGCCAAGGCTACCATGTGTTTTGACATCTCAGTTAAATTCTTGTGAGGTGATAAAGAACAAGTCCAGCAAAACATCTCCTCTGAATGGGCTTTCTGTAATCTGGGTTAGGATTATCCCCAATGCGCTCCAAGAGTTTCCTCAAACTGCTTGCAGATTGCTGTGTCAATTTTCCAGCAGATGTCTGATATTAGACCTAGTGCAAAATCATGGTGTTAAATTCTGTCATATAGGAGTTAAAGAAGATTTTCACATAGTTTCCACTTGAAAATATGAGCAGCTTTTAACCATGTGTTCTTGGCTATTCCAGTTTAGTACCTGATATTTGAATTGCAGTCACACTAATTGTATTTAAACAAGATGGCTAAGATCAGGAGAGGGGAGACATATTCAAGAGATGTTGAACTACCTCTGTAATAACAATATAAAATAATTACTTGTAAAGTCAGCAGACCTTCCAGAACTGAGAAAATATATCATCTTTATGTGACCTTGGCAATATTCACCACGGGTCCAGAAAGTCTTAATATGTCTGTGACAACATCAGCTCCAGCATGAATTAGGTTATTAGTGTCCTTAATTTGTATCATTACCAATTGTTTACAAAGCCTGTATCTTTTAAGATTGTTGATTAAAAAAATATTTTTTTACAAACATTTTTTAGTTGAATCACAGCAAACCCATTTGCTGTGGTCACATTTCACATTTTGTTATGGAAAATTTTATAATTAATCTCTTCAAGGAATTACACCTCGATTACAATACTGAATTACTCTACCTGAATGGTATGCTTCATCTTCAGCCTCCTTCTCTAGAGGTCCATCAGCATCACTATGTCTGAAAGCATATATACAATACATTTACCTCCCTATGTATCCATGTGCAGGTCATGACTATAGAAACACAAACATCAACTCTTTCCAACTGTCCTGTCCACGTGTAAGCTCTTTCATTCATAGTTAGAGTCATGCCAAAACAGTGACACCAACTGCTGAGATGTTTGACTCACTGAAATATAAACATCTCTGCCGGAAATAAGTTAACAGTAAAATAACATAATCATTAGCTTATTAAGGTTATCCAAAATGTTATCAGGGAATGTTCTTGTTCCTAAAGGAAATGCAGTGTTTGCATGTATATCCCTTGTCAAAAATGTATAATCTCTTGAGAGAGAATCTAGTCTCTGAATGAATAATAATGACTCAAAAATAAACTTCTTCTGGGCCTTTAAGCATTTGAGTTAATAATTATGAGTATTTTAATGTAAAATTTACCACTCTGAAAGTCAGTTTTAAAAGAAGCTTCTGATATGGCCGTGTAAATACGTTTTTTGTTTGCTTTTTTTTTCTTTTTATATTCTTCTTCCTTCTGGATTCTGGAGGAAAAGCATTGCCTTCTAATAAATGTTGCAGAGTTCAATAATATATTCCACTTGAATAAAGCAAAAAACCACAGTAACATTTGACACATACAAGGATATCTGAGCACATTAAATGAATGCAAAGAACTGGCAGCTGAAAGGCAACAGTTGCATAATATTATCAGAGTAATGAGAAGTGTGCTACATATTAATAAATATGTGACCTTTTTGTCTTGATTATTTAAAAATCATGTTATTTTAAAAATGAGTAAACAAATGCCTTGTTCATCCTTACATAAAACCATAATTTCACATGGCAGACTATGTAGAATGATTCCTGTATTGGCAAAGGGGAACGTCACTGCACAGGTCATTGTAACATTTACCACATCAATCTGTTTCTCTGGTTATTTTAGTAAACTACACACCAGGACAATCATGTTTTAAGCTAACGCCTATGCTGGACAAGGGTATGCAAGTGTATTCATTTATACATAATGAAACTTTACATCCCTAAAAGACAAATATATTTAAAATTAAAGAAGAAAGAAAAAAGAAAAAAAAAGTAAGATTGCATTTAGGATTGTTATATGCTTTAATGAGACACAGTTTCCTATTTAAAGTTGTAAAGATTTGATTAATGTTTTATTACCCCTATCATTAATAACCATAACTACAACTTCAGAAGATTCCTATTAAAAAAAAGAAAAACAGGCAGTATTTGAAATTGTCAAATAAAACCTTCTACAAACTCTCCATTTCACTTCTGTTCTATTATTGATTATTTATCAGACACTAAAGCCTCTGGAACAATTCAATACAAATAATTTATATTATAAAATAAGTGCTGATGGTCAGTTAACCTAATATGAACTAAATTACTCAGCTTATTATGAGATAATTTTTCAACTTTCAAGCAAGAGCTGAATTGTCCCAGGAACAAACCCTTGAGTCCTCCTGTGCCTCACAGAGATGAAACCCTGAGCTGCCCAGGAGACCCAGGCAGAAATCAATGTTGTTGCGAGCCAGCTGCACTGTACACAGCACAGAGCAACACTGAGGTGCTTGGTCTCTGCCAAGGATGCACACTCCAGAGGCACAGGGAGAGCAGCACTGCAGAGGCAGGGAATGTTAACTGCCAAGGGCATTGAGCACTGTGGCTTGATAAGGTATATGGAGAAGTTCTCCTGTAAACTTGGCAAATTCTGCTCATTGAATAGACTGTAGAAATTCTAGCTGAATCCATCAGCAACATGTCATAAGTTTCCTTGACCCCAGACTGTTATTGGACAACAAACAGGACGAGCTGCAAGCCATTGTGTAGCAGGAAACCTATGATGTAGCTGCACTCATGGAAACATGGGATGACTTGTGAAACTGGAGTGCTACAAAGGATGGATATAAACTCTTTAGAAGTGATAGGCAAGGAAGAAGAAGCAGTGAGGCAGCTCTGTATGTTAGGGAGTATTTTGATTGTCTGGAGCTTAATAACACTGATATGATTGAGTGTTTATGGGTAAGAATCAGGGGGAATACAAGTAAGGTGGATATCATGGTGGCAGTCTGCTACAGACGAACTAGGATGAGAGGCAGATGCAGTATTCTATAAGCAACTGAGAGAAGTCTCATGATCACTAGCTCTTGTTGTTATTGGGAATTCAACCTACAAGATGTCTGCTGGAAATAAAACACTGCAGAGCAGAAATAGCCTAGGAGATTCCTGGAGTGCGAGGCAGATAAATTCCTGACACAGATGGGGAGTGAGACAACCAGGAAAGGGATGCTGCTGGACCTGCTGTTCGCAAATAGAGAAGGACTTGTGGGTGATGCGATGTCTGGAGGTCATCTTGGGCATAGCATTGAAATAAGAGAGCTTTCAGTTCTTGGAGAAGTGTGGAGAGAGGTCAGCAGAATTGCCATGTTGGACTTTAAAGAGTAGGAACAGTCTGTTCCTGTGTGCTGAAAGATGAGCTGGCAGGGAAAAAGACCAGTCTGGCTCAACAGAGAGTTTTGGCTGGGACTCAGGAAAAAGAAAAGTGTTTATGACCTTTGGAAGAAGGGGCAGGTAACTCAGGAGGACTACAAAGATAGTGTGAGTTTATGCAGGGAGAAAGTTAGAATGGTCAAAGCCCGACTTAATCTGACTACTGCTGCAAAAGACAACAAAAAAAGTTTCTATGAATACATTAACAGCAAAAGCAGGGCTAAGGAAAATCTCCATCATCTATCGGATATGGAGTGAAATTTAGTGACAAAAGATAAGGAAAAGGCTGAGGTACTTAACACCTTCTTTGACCTGGTCTTTAATAGTAAGACCAGTCATTTTTCAGGTACTCAGCTCACTGAGCTGGAAGACAGGGACAAAGAGAAGAATGAAGACTCCATAATGCAAGATGAAATGTTTAGCAACCTGCTACACCATCTAGACATACACAAGTCTATGAGGCTGGGTAGGATCCACCCAAGGATACTAAGGGAGATGTCGGAAGTTCTCATCAAGACCCATTCCATCATTTATCAGCAGTCCTGGTTAACCAAGGAGGTTCCTATTGACTGGAGGTCAGCTAATGCGATGCCCATCTACAGGAAGGGCTGGAAGGAAGATCCAGGGAACTACAGACCTGTCAGCCTGATCTCAATGCTGAGGGAGGTTGTGGAAGGGTTCATCTTAAGTCCCATCATGCAGCATGTACAGGACAACCAGGGGATCAGACCCAGTCAGCATAGGTTTATGAATGGCAGGTCCTGCTTGATTCACCTGATCTCCTTCTCTGACTAGGTGACCTGTTTAGTAGATGAGGGAAGGATTGTTGGATGTTGTGTTCCTAAACTTTACTAAAGCATTTGACACCATTTCCTATCGCATTCTCCTGGAAAAACTGGCTGCTCGTGGCTTGGATGGGTGTACTATTCAATGGGTAAAATCTGGCTGAGTGACTGGGCCTAAAGAGTTGTGGTGAATGGATTTAAAGCCAGTTGGTGGCAGACTGGTCAGAAGCAGTGCTGCCCAGGGCTCAGTACTGGGACCAGTTCTGTTTAATGCCTTTAACAATGATCTAGACAAGAGGACTGAGTGCACCTAAAGTAAGTTTGCAGATGACACTAAGTTGGGAAGGAATATTTATCTGCTTGAGGGTAGGAAGGGTTTATAGAGGGATTTGGACAGGCTGGATCAATATGCCAAGGTAAACTGCTCGGAGTTCAACAAGGCTAATTGTCAGGTCCTGCATTTGGGCCACAACAACCCCATGCAATGCTACAGGCTTGGAGAAGAGTGACTGGAAAGCTTCCTGGTGGAAAAGGAGCTGTGGATGTTGGTCAATAGCAGGCTGAATATGAGCCAGCAGTGTACCCAGGTGGCCAAGAGGGACAATAGCATCTTGGCTCTATCAGGAATAGTGTGGCCAGCAGAAGTAAGGAAGTGATTGTCCCCCACCTCCCCATACTTGGCACTGGTGAGGCCACACTTGAAATGCGAGTTCAGTTTTAGGACCCTTACTACAAGAAAGACATTGAGTTGCTGGAGTGTATTCAAAAAGGACAACAAAGCTGGTGAATGGTCTAGAGCACAAGTCTTATGAGGAGCAGCTGAGGGAACTGGGACGGTTTAGTCCCAAGAAAAGGAGGCTGATAGGAGACTTTATCACTTCTGAAAGGAGGTCGTAGTGACATGAATGTCTCCTCACCCATGTAATAAGTTACAGGACAAGCCAGAGGAAGTTAAGATTGGATATTAGGAAAAATATCACAGAAGGGGTTGTCAAGCTTTGGAACAGGCTGGCCAGGAACTGGTTGAATCACCATCCCTGGAGGTATTTAAAAGAATTGTTGATGTGGTGTTTGGGGCATGGTTTAGTGGTGGACTTGGCAGTGTTAGGTTACGGGTGGGACTTGATCTTAAAGGTCTTTTCCAGCCTAAGTGATTCAGTGATTCTATGTTTTGCCAAACTGAGAGACGAAACCACCTCCCCATAGTTGCACATTCCTCTTGCAATAACTACCCTGTAAAGTATCAAAGTTGCTGGGTTTTATAGAGTATCATTTATACAGCCACAATGGCAAAGACAACAGGCAGTAGTGCAGTATATAATTAATCTTTCCAGAGTCTTAAACAGCTATTACAAATAACCTAACCAAACTGATCTGTTTTCTCCCACACAAGTATAAATCTGGTTTGTTGAATGGGAGAGGGAGGAATGGCCTCCCTTTCCTTACAGCAACCATTTGGCAAACCAATCAGATACCTCAACTCAAAGTAAAAGCATGATTGAAGTGTGGAGGTCTGGGGAAACATCATGCTGTGATAAAGCAAAAGACATATGGTACGTATAACAGTTAGCCACAAGCAGTCCATCTGTAAATCATGCTGATAATATTTCTTCCCCCATATTTACTATTATTTCTATTGCTGCAGATACTATTCACATTCTAGTAGGTCCTACTGGTTCCAGCTAAAAGTGGGCCCAAAAAGTGGTGGTAAATGGAGTTAAATCCAGCTGGAGGCTGGTCATGAGTGGTGTTCCCCAGGGTTCAGTGCTGGGTCCAGTCCTGTTCAATAACTGCGTTAATGATCTGGAAGAAGGGATCGAGTGCACCCTTAGCAAGTTTGCAGATGACACCAAGCTGGGTGGCAGTGTTGATCTGCTTGAAGGAAGGGAGGCTCTGCAGAGGGATCTGGACAGGCTGGATCAATGGGCTGAGATCAACGGGATGAGGTTTAACAAGACCAAATGCTGAGTCCTGCACTTGGGACACAACAACCCCATGCAGCATTACAGGATGGGGAGGACTGCCTGGAGAGCTGCCTGAAGGAGAAGGACCTGGGAATGTTGGTTGACAACCAGCTGAATATGAGCCAGCAGTGTGCCCAGGTGGCCAAGAAGGCCAATGACATCTTGGACTGTATTAGAAACAGCATGGCCAGCAGAACATGGCAGGTAATTGAACCCCTGTACTCAGCACTGGTGAGGCCACACCTCAAGTACTGTGTTCAGTTCTGGGCCCCTCAGTATAAGAAGGACATTGAGGTGTTGGAGCATGTCCGGAGAAGAACAACAAGGCTGGTGAAGGGGCTGGAGAACAAGTCCTATGAGAAACAACTGAGGGAACTGGGGTTGTTTAGTTTGGAGAAGAGGAGGCTGAGGGGAGATCTTATCACTGTCACAGCTGCCTGAAAGGGGGCTGTGGCAGAGCAAGTGTTGATCTCTTCTCACAAGTCGCGGGTGACAGGACAAGAGGAAATAGCCATAAGTTGCACCAGGGGAGGTTCAGTCTGGATATTAGGAAGAATTTCTTTACCAAAGGGTGGTCATGCACTGGCACAGCTGCCCAGGGAGGTGGTTGAGTCACCATCCCTGGAGGTATTTAAAAAATGGGTAGATGAGTTTTTGAGGGACATGGTTTAGCAGAGGATGGGTACAGTTGGACTCGATGACCTCAAGGTCTTTCCCGACTGGAAGATTCTATGATTCTGTGAAAACTGAGATTCTGTTGTAACAGACACTCTGCAAACCCAGCTGCTGTCAGCCATATACAGAAGATAAACCAAACATGCAATAAAAGACATATTATTGTTCCTCTTCCATAAATGAATAGACAAGGCTCTGAAAAATCAAGTGACTTGCTGAAGTGCACAAAGGAAGTCTGTGGTAGAGAGAGAAATTCACGACAGTCATATCATGTTGCACTTCCATGGTCTGAAGTCCAGGATCATTTTGCCTGGTTTTAATACCCATTCTCAAGGACAAAAACTTGCTTATAGGAGAATTGGATATCATTCAGAGAACTGATATGGTGTAAAGCCTCAGTATGACATACAAAAATATGTTTCTTTTTAATAAAATAATATTCAATAGATTTCAAATGTTTTCATAAAAATTTCTATAAAAAACACCAGTGTTTAGAGCCATTTTTCCAGCATCTTAGTTGTCACCATGGATTTGTGAAATTAGCTGAGGACTGGAAAAGAAAATATAAAAACTCTGCAACAGTCTGAAGTAGGTATTTTAAACAATTCAGAGCAGTTTGTAGGCAATTACTGTGCTGATTTGTTCTTTATTGGTACTGGCATAAGCATCAAACCCCTTAATTTCACTGCTAACTAAAATAGCAAAACTTACATACAGGACTTCTGCATTAGAAGAAACTTGACTGAGCTGTTATCAGAAAGGACACCTTTCCTGACTGAAATAATCACCTAGCTAATCTACCATCATAAATCATAGCATATTACCTTTTCTTGTTCTTTGCAAGAGGTCATCTTTGAGTAACTGTGGCACTGCATCATATGATGAACTCTTTGGTTTTCTTTTGAACGAGTAGGCACGTATTAATATTTATTTTCTGTTTACATTTTGAGCGTAATTTCTGCATTTGAGATCATTCTCTTTGAGATATATTCAAATGATAGACAATGAATCATTCTTCTACTGATCCATTCACAACTATTGTATTAAGAAAGCATTGTGTACTATGAATAGGTTAATTGGTTGGTAGCTTAATCTAAGTGGGATGCTGTTGAAGATAAATATTTTTTTAACTAGTGGCATTATACTGTTTCATCCATTTGAGTATACATTTCCCTTTCGCTTTTTCATTTCAAAATGCTATTGTATTTTGCTTTTATTTGCATGGGCTTCTGTAAGAATGGTGTTATTAACTTATTAGACTGGAATAGGTCGGACTACTTGCTAAATGCTGCGTGTTTTCTTTCCACTGAATTCTCTGCATGCAATTTAGTATTCTGTCTCTAATAAGATTATCAAGGAAATAATGAAACGTGGTAGGAATCTTCTGCTCACAAGTTTCCTTGGTGATTAATGAACTAAATAATAATGTTTCTCTATATGGTCAAATTCTGCCTCCAGCTGTAGTAGTGAGAAAAAAAGAAGTAATTCCCTTGAAGCCAATTGAGCTATTCTAGATTCACTATGGTAGATTCAGTTGCTGTGGTATAAATGAGAGAACTTGGCTTCACATGTGTCAATAGTTTCAGGCTTGTTCGTGGTTTGTGGGTCCTTCTGTGAAAAAATGGTGTACTATATAGCCTTAAAAATCACACAGCCAAGAACCTTCCTAACAAGAGCAAGGAAGCCACACTTTAACTGTAATGCACAAAAAAAAGAAGAGCAAACCAAGAGACACTGGCCGTGAGGCAGGACACGTGAAGAATATGTGTCATAATGGTTTCAACCCACCGTCCTCACTCCGGCTGCAGGGTTCCTTTCAGACTGATGCATGTACTCACTGGATAATGTTTCCCCACATAAAGCTTAGAATTTATACAGGGGCTGGATGGAGGATCTACTGGGCAAGGTGGGAAAAAAGTGGAAATTGTACACCATTCTTCTGTGAGACTCAGTAAAACAGAGTAATTTTTGTTATCGGATAGAAAGAGCAGATCTAGAAGGTGAAACATCTTTTAAATTAGTAGTCTTCCCTACATAGATCAAACAAAAAAGTTTAGATAATCACGGTACCTACCTGAAGCTCCATGTTCAGATTATCTAACAAGTAAGTGTACGTAAGCTCCCCTTTCTTCTCCCAGGAAAGCTTAATAATGAATAAACCACAATCATTTTGCCCGTTCCCTAGGCCTCTTCAGTTTGAAATGTGGCTTGGTACTGAGCTGGTTTGAGCTAGCTTCCCCAAGCTCTCTAACGCTCAGTTTAAGTCCCTTGCCCAACTTTCCCCCTTTTCAAAGGAAAATAACTATAGAGAAACTGAAATCACACCAAATATATACGTATTTTCTAAAAATAAAACAACTACATACAGCAAGGGTATCATGCAAAACTCCTAAGAAAGGGGAGAGGGGAAGGGAAAATGGGAAAATGGGAAAAAAAGGACAAAAAGGAACTAAAACAAAGCAGGTATGCACAACTCTAAAATCTGGTAACTAACAAAATAAAGAACTACCAAAATCTCACCACTTCCCTTGAGGAAAGCAGGACAGCACTCTTCCCCCACGTATAGGCAGACAACAACAGCTACTGCAGGCCTCAACTCCAGACCAGGACCAATGCAGGGACCTTCTACTTCTAAGCCTCATCAGAAGAAGAAGAGAGCAAACCCTCTTATCTACATCTTATTTATATGTCGTGTTATGTTAAAGGAAGATATGGAATACTTACATGGATCCTGACCTCCATTGTTAAGAGGTAGATAGAAGCATGAGTCAAACTCAACAGCCTCTTTAACCTCCTTCATTCTTCCCATTGCAACTTTGCTTCAGAAATTTGGAGGGGTTTATGTTTTTTCTTTCCTAAGGACGGAAATGGTAGTGTCGACCTCTTCTCTCTAACTCCAGCATAATCTGGACAACTATCCATGGAAGATGAAGTCTTTCTACAAGTTGCTTGATCTTTTTTTTTTCTGCTGTACCTATCTTTTGTTGCCCTGTGTGGAGACCGAGCATTGACAGCACGCTTTTCTTTCTCTTAAGTATACACTCTCAGTCAGGGACTTGATTAGCACATTTTTACCAATAAAATAGGTTGTAATTAGTTTTTAAAACTCAGTGTGGTTTTGCTGTATCAGCATGTGATTTAGACACTTGAGGTATTTTAAAAGCTGTATTCAGGAGCTCAGTATCACTTATTACATTTGGGGCAAATAAAGCTTTTGGAATAATGTTTGGAAAAGCAGCACCCTGTAAATATAAGGTGGTGTTGCACCATATGGAGACTGGCTTTATGACATATGGTTTGAATTAACAAGTTTAAAACTGTTAGGATCAGTTTTTCTTTCACTGAAGGAAAAAAAAAAAGAAAAACCACGAGATACATACAGTTAAACAAGCTTCGG
Organism: Dromococcyx pavoninus; assembly: GCA_033558185.1. Classification (NCBI taxonomy): domain Eukaryota; kingdom Metazoa; phylum Chordata; class Aves; order Cuculiformes; family Neomorphidae; genus Dromococcyx; species Dromococcyx pavoninus. The sequence goes on along the minus strand of JAUMJL010000437.1, from coordinate 783,593 downwards.
CAGCAGATACAGACCCAGCTTGCGCCAACATGTGCTAATTCAGTTAAATACTACTTAGGTTATACTAGTTGTTTGTTGTTTTGTTTTGTTTTGCTTTGTTTTGTTTTGTTTTGTTTTAAGCAAACACTATTTCCAGCTGCAAGTGTGTTTTATTAGTGCCAGTTCAAGGACCATGGTCACCACCATCATTATGATTGTGGTTCTCATTAAAATAAATGATTTGCCCTGGTTTTGTATTAGAGCTGTTTGAAAAGACAAGGCTGAATGACAGATGAAAACAAAGGATGGAAGCAGGCCTTCTGATCTCACCTAATTGAATCTTTGTTGGCTGAATTGATCTGAAAAAAGTTCAAAGATCTAAGATCCATATTACACAAACATTGTTTCATTTAATCAAAACACTCTTTGAAGTGTCATGCGTGGAGACAACCTGTAGCTTTGAAACCTTGTGTCATAGGAAAGCTTCCCTGATGGTCCACAGTTATGATATGCCACAGAAAAAAAACCCAGAAACTGAAAAGGAAGAGGTTCATGAAAGTCTATTTTGTATCAAGATTTGTCTTAAGCACCTTTTTACCCGTATCTATGCTAAGTCACTTGGAGCAACAAGCAAAGCACTCAGCATAAGGGAGTGGAGTATGTATTTTTTTTACATGCTTTCTCTCTTATTTCACAACTTTAGTTGTTATTGCATTTAAAGACTGTTTCAAAGACAAAAGAGCCATGAGGTTATCCTTGGTCTCAAATAAATGTAGAAATACCATGAGAACTTCCTTTCTCAAAGCATCTTGCATCTGAGAAAGTTTGTGCTGAAACAAGAAAAAATCATGGCATATATTAAAATAGTGGCAACAGAACAAGGAAAAGAAAAACAAAGAACCAAAATTAACATTCAGGGCCAGAATCTCCTCCAGACATGCAGGTTATTACCCTAAAGGAGCTACAATATAGTGTTGATGGATGCTATCACATTAGCTTCAAAAGATAAAATTTCAGACCTTCATGTCCAGTGGGTCAGACTGGATGATCATTCCACAATCTTATTTTCCAAGGAGTTTCCGTCTGGAGAACAACACAGTGGGAACATGACTGGCATGTTCTGCTTTTCAGAAGTCATCAATCATTATGTCTTCCCTTTGGAATCATAACCATCCAGGTTAATTTAGAGAAGATCAGAAGTTTCTAAGGACTGACAAAAAAAAGCACAGAATCACTGAATTACAAATGGTACATTTATAGCCTGCTACCTATAACTCAACCTGTGCTGGAAAAAGCTGAGAACCTGGGCCAAATTTTCTTCTCTATCATTCAAATATCAGAGAGGGAAAAAAAGTAAACATATTGAAAATTACGTTAGAAAACTGTAAGTTTTCTCAGCTGCAGTTTACACCTCATTTACTGGTATTGGAACTGTGGGACTGCAGTCCTGTAGACCTACCTGGAAACTGATAGTCCATTTCTATATTTTTCAGATAATTCCTAATAACATCCAGATTTTGTCCCCCACATCCATTTTCAAAACCCATATTCCAGTCAGAAAAGAAGAGATTTCTAAATCTGGTTAGGTTTATCTGCACACTGCCACCAAATTAATCCTCTTCTGGTTTAATCCCCTACTGGCTGCACCCTAATATTGTATTAATGCTCTCACTTGCTTAGAAAAAAAACAGATAAAAACTAAACGCGATGGTCTACCTGAGGGTTTCATAGGACAGGAATTCCTGGGATGTTCAAAGCAAACAAAGATCTGTGCTCTTCCTTAATATGTAAACTTCATATTTATTGCAATTTAAATGGTCAAGCCTTTTTTGTATGTAACCTAGACCTATATATATATATAACTTCTCAAAACTGGGTGTGCAGGGCAGAATTCTTATTTTATAGTAAAATGATTGACTAATAACACCTTTATTAATAAAAAAGAATATAAATATACTGTGCTTTTTGTATCACTTTAGTTATAATGCATGACACAAGTCTGTGTGGATGTAAAACATTGAGAAACATCAGGGAAAAACCCGTAACTGCACCAATCGTAACTTAATCAGTGTGTGTGGTCCACTGATTAATTGTCTATCACAAAACACTTCGCAATTTTCAAATAAACTATTGACACTTCATATCATTCTGCTAAATACAGTATCATACTACAGAAGAGACCAAAGGTAGAATACATGCATGTGCTGTCACATAATTACACAGATATTGTATAAAGGGGATGTAAATCACTAGAAATATAAAATATTATTTTTTTTTTTGCAAGATCTTTGGGATCTTTCATACAATTCTTAAAATTGTACTATAAAGCTTAGTATTTAAAGTAAAGCAAGTAAAATAGCTTTTTTATGCATACACGTATTGGAAGCCTACAATAAGGTGACTCATGCACATAAGGATTCGCCTTGTACATCTACCTAAATTACATGAACAAAAATTGCTGGGTTTGCCATTTCCCTTAATCTCTTGTACTAGAATGTACACAACATATGTCTACAAGTGGCTTTTATGTATTTGCATCCTGCACATCACAGTCAACGTGTGTATTTTGGATCTGTCAAGCAATGTTAAAATGTTCATGTACAACTGATTTATTGAGTATATATGGACAATAGCTACCTCTATATGAGTTTCTCTATAAATGTCTAGATAGACGGATAATTTTGGCAAATTAAATCTTCTTTCCTTGCTGATAACACATCTGCCAGCAAGGGTTCTGTGTGACAGACATTAGCCCTTCTCTTCATCAATACCTGATAGCTAGGCAGAAAAGAGGCAACATCATATTAGCATATCTATTTCCCTCTCTTTCCTCTACAGGTGCTAAATAATTAGTACTGGTTGAATTATTCATTGCAAATAATATTCATTGTGAATTTTGTCCTTTTTTTAAAATTTTGCTTACATATCATTCAAGAGCCAATCCTGAATTCTGCAAATACATTCACTACTCACAAGTATTCAACAGATACCTGGACAAAGCTCTTTTGACCTAGGAAAGCACTGGTTCACTAATCAGTAACTTCAGACAATTATAGTGTATGACTGGCCATTCAACAGCAGATGCCGTGGTTTCTCTATTCTTGTTGGTAGGCTTTAAATTTAAAAAAAAGGTGAGTGAGAAGTGCTAACTAGCAAATAATCCACATCTGGTATAAGTTTTCTGGCTCATAACCATTTATGAGACTTTTGAGATTAGCAGATAGAAATTACAGAGAAGCAAGAAATTGTGAATGTGCCAGTGAATCTATTCGTCATTTTCCACCAGCACTATGTAATAGTTTAAGTCTAGCAAAGTTTTACTTGAAAGATAGGAGTTATGGTGTGATTGCCTCTGTATCTGTAGAATGCAGCTGTATCAAAATCAGTAAATGTAACGATAAAATAATAGAATAGCATAAGCACAGCTTCATAGCAGACCTGGTTACAGTTAACTGGGATAAGGATGGCTGCTTACTAATGCATATTGTCCCAGCATTCCTGATTGGATTTTCCTATTCCACTCGTAAGTTGAGAACTAAGAATTTCTTCATAAGAAATATGTCTGCACCAGTGTATGTGTATATAGATACATGTCATCTACTATTTAAAACTATTTAAATCACAGAAAATCTGAGAGAAACATTAGGAAAATTCTTATTTCTTACTCCAGCTACAAGAAACATCATTCTCACAGATTCTCATCTTACTGGGGGATTTTAACCACCCTGATGTCTGCTGGAAAAGTAGCACAGCAAGCTGTAGGTAATCCAGGAGAATTTTGGAGCACATTGAGGATAACTTCTTAAGCCAGGTAATAGACAACACTGCCAGAGGAGACATGATACTGAACCTAATGGTCACCAACACAAATGAGCTAATTGGTGACATCAAGATTGGATGTTGCTTGGGCCACAGTGATCAGGCACTGATGGAGTTCACAGTCCTCAGGGATATATGTCAACCAAAGAGTAAAATTGAGACCCTGAATTTTATGCAAACAAACATTCAGCTCTTCAAGGAGTTACTAAATAAGACCTTCTGGGAAACTGACCTCAAGGACAAGGAAGCAGAATTGAGATGGCAGACCTTTACCAATGCTTTCTATACAATGGAAGAGCTCATGATCCCCAGCTGCAGGAAACCAGGAAAGTAAGGCAAGAGGCTGGCATAGCTGAGTTGAGACTTGCTGCTCACGCTAAAGAGCAAGAAGGTAATGCACAGGCAGTGGAAGCAGGGACAGGTATCCTGGAAAGAGTATAGGACACTGTTTGGTGGTATAGGAATGTGGTCAGGAAGCTTAAGGCGCAGCTAGAGCTGAACTTGGCAAGGAACACAGAAAAATAAGAAGGGCTTCTTCAGGTATGTCAGCCAGAAAAGGAAAGTCAAAGAAAGCACATCCTCCTAATGATCAAAACAGGCAAAACTATAAAAATGAACAAGGCGAAGGTTGAGTTACTCTACGACTTTTTTGCCTCAGTCTTCTCTGGCAACCTCTCTTTCCCACAACTCTGAAGTGGATGAGGCAAGGCAGGTACTGTGAAAATGAAGCCTCTCTTGCTGTAAGAGAAGATCAGATTCATGACCAGCTGAAGAACATGAATATATGTAAGTCTATGGGACATGATGAGATGCATCCCAGAGTCCTGATATAGTATATAGATATATAGTATATAGATATATTGACTGATATAGTTGTCAGGCCACTCTTTGTGATATTTGAAAAGTCCTGGCATTCAGGTGAAGTCTTTGGTGACTGGAAAAAGGGAAATGTACCCTTTTTAAAAAGAGTAGAAAGGAGGACCCTGGGAACTACTGACCTTTCAGCCTCACCTCTGTGCCTGGGAAGATCATGAAAGGGATCCTCCTAGAAGATATGCTAGGGCACATGAGGGACAAATAGGTGACCTGAAACAGCCAGCATATCTTCACAAGGGCAAGTTCTGCCTGATCAAACTCATAGCCTTCTGTGATGGAGTGACTACGTCAGTGGACAAGGGAAGAGCTACGGATGTCATCTATCTGGACTTCTCTACGGTCTTTGATACAGTCCTCCACAACATCCTTCTCTCTAAATTGGAGAGATATGGATTTGTTGTGTGGACTGTTTAGTAGATGAGAAAAAGATTAGATAGTCATATCCACAGAATTGTGGTCAAGGGCTCAATGCTCAGATGGAAACTGTTGACAAGTGGTGTCCTTCAAGGGTCCTTACTGGGACCAGTATTCTTTAATAAACTCATCAATGACATAGACAGCAGACTCCATTGCACTCTCAGCAAATTTGCAGATGTCAGCAAGCTGAGCGGCGAGGTTGACATGCCTGAGGGATGGGATACCATCCAGAGGGACCTTCATGCAAGGTCCTGTACCTGGGTTGAGGCAACCATTGGTATCAATACAGGCTGGAGGATGAAGGGATTGAGAGTAGGCCTACCTATAAGGATATGGGGGTATGTCATGGATAAAAAGTTAGACATGAGCTGGCAATGTGCACTTGCAATCCAGAAAGCCAACCATATCCTGAGCTGCATCAAAAGAAGCATGGTTGACAGGTCAAGGGTGGTGATTGTGTCCCTCTGCTCTCAAGAGACCCCACTGGGAATACTGTGTACAGTTCTAGAGCCCACAGCACAGGAACGACATTCACCTGATGGAGTGGGTCCAGAGAAGAGACATAAAAATAATCAGAAGAACCTCTCGTGTGATGAAAGGCTGAGATAGTTGGTGTTATTCAGCCTGGAGAATAGAAGGCCTTAGGGAGACCTTATTGCAGCCTTTCAGTACATAAAGGGGGCCTGCAAAAAAAGTATGGGGTTGAACTTTTTAACAGGGCCTGTTGCAACAGGACAAGGAGCAATGGCTTTAGAGTAAAAGAGCGTAGATTTAGAGTAAAAATACAGAAGAAATTTTATAAAATGAGGCTGGTGAAACACTGGAACAGGTTGTCCAGAGTGGTGGTAGAAGTCCCATCCCTAGAAAGACACAAAGTCAGGTTGGACAGGGATCTAAACAACCTGATCTAGTTGAAGATGCCCCTGCCCAATGCAGTAGGTGACCTTTAAATGTGCCTTTCAACCCAAACCATTCTATGATTATATGACTCTATTAAAATTAAAAAAAAATGGAAATGTGTTTTAGAAAAGAGATTTCTATTAACCTGCTTAAAACTGAGGTATCCCTAAATCTTTTATTAAAAAGTTATTCTCTCATCCACAGTTCCTAAGCAGGTAGAAATCAAGGGCTGTATACCAAGGAAAATGAAGCACAGTTTCTTCTAATCAAAAAAGATGGAAGAAGTGGGTCTTAAAATATCTGCCAGTCACTCAGCACTGTATTCATCCAGCACAGGAGGACAAATTATAACAAGCGTATTGCACTCAGCTTCTTCTGTCCTCATGCATTTTTTTAAAGGTTTCGTACTCTCCCTTACATATGAAAAGAGGAAAATTCTGCTGATTTTTTATCACTACGGATGAGGAGAAATTCTACTCAGTTATGGACATCCTGCAGGTTAACCCCTGCCGAGACTATTTGCTGAGTCTTGAGAAGGTTACTGAAGCAGAAATATCACCTACCTTTCCATACAGAATGACTACATGGCTTGAAAAAGCTAACATTTCAAGATTACACAATATTGAGCTCTATGTGCAACCTTCCAACTATGTAAATTCCCTGTATTTTAAAAAATGGAATATAATTAGGTGGTCTAATGTCAGCTGACATCCAAAGATAATTGCTTTTCTGGAATAAAAAAGTAATAATTTTGCAATATTCAGCACAAAGTTCTTTACAGTTTTCAGCTAAACCAGCTTTTTTTTTAAGGCCATACGTATTTTAATCTATGTCAGAAACATTGCTAAATCATTTTTCCTTTAAAGCAATGTTAGCTTTTACTGTTTCTGCTGAATGAGAGCAATAGAGCAAAAGAAACACCAGAGATCTTTCAAGCCCACAGACATTATTATTTACCATATTGAGATATACATTATTTTCAAACAAAAGCATGGAATTAGCCTCACATCTCTTCCCAGATATGATGGATATTGAAAAAAAAATATCCCCATGGGTGATTGAATGGGTTCCAATAAACAAAATTACTTGAACTTCCAAGTAAAAATGTGACATTTCAGCCAACTCCTTCATGATAAAGCTGGATCAACATAACAAAACCTACTGATCCATATAATTACACTGACGAGGACACCAAACAGAATGCAATTGGTCTGAAGACAGTGCTTGGAAACTCTCCCTCTGAGACTTCTTTAAACAGGAGAGGAAGTTACCCTTAGTAAACTCACCAAGCATTTGCTTGTGGCTGCTTATTTGTCCTAGACAACAAACATCCTCCACTGCCAGTTAAGCTACTAACTCCTTGTTAGTATTGTGCTGCAGATAGCTTTATCCTTCATACATGTACAAATAAGCTTGCATTAACAATACTTTTTTAGGGAAGCATGCGAATAGCCAGGCTACATTGCACTGTATTTAATTTGCTCTAACTTTAGCTATTGCCAGAATGGTCTGTCCTTTTTCTATAACCACCTTCTCTTCCGGCCATGCCTTCCATCTATTTGATATATGGTGATAGTGAAAAGGGCTGGATGACACAGTCTTGTTTTGTGGTTAGTTTTCTACAGATAGAGGGAATAAGAACCTAAACCAAGGGAGACTGTGAAGACAAGGGCAGTCATTTTCTGCAGCATCTGCACTACCTAAGAGAAAATGTGAGACTACGCCTTCAGGTTTTTGATGCTTATTAATACTAGAGTAGACTGCAAGACATATCAAGAGGAATACCTTTATTCACTCCAGAAACTCATTTCTAAGAGCTCAAATTTCACAACTTCCAGCTCCCTATATGCCCTAATGTATGGATATAATTGTGAATAACATGACTGTTTTTAACAGAAATTAAGGAACCAAATGTAGGCAGCTGCAGGCCAGTTGAGGTCTTCAGACAAGAGCTGGTAAAAGCAAGTATAGACCAGAACCATGCACTGGAAGCAGCATGACATTGCTTAACAGAGTTCTCACTTCGTGACATTTCCATCGGTTGACACACTGTGTGCTGTCAGACTTAAGGAGCTGAACCCAAAATCCTGTGTCTCTAGTTCAAGCCGTCTTGACGGCATTTCTCCTAAAATAAGGAGCTGCAATGCTGCCTCCAGCCGTGCTTAGGCTACGTTGAGCTTAGTGACTGTCCAGCTCTTAATTGGAGCTCATTCCTATTTATTCGGCATCCTTTTTTTCTTTCCAGTTCTTTGATCTCACCAGGTCCCATCAAATGTTCAACCTCAGATGGCACATTTTGCCATTAGTTTCAGAAACCTGGAATATAGAGGTTTTTTAAACATCCAAAAATTTCTACCTTAAAAGACTGTTTTACTTTTGACTAATTAATTACTGGGAAGCTGGAGTCAAGACTTATTTTTATTGCACTGAGACAGTGTTTTGAATACAGTCTCCCTTGAGCTGAAGCTAGGGGTTTTTTCCCTTCCCTTGTGATTGTTTGACACTATGAAGTTGTATGTAGTCTTATTCTTAGTTGCAAAGGCTCAATAATATGTTTTTCTGACCACATAATACACTGTTGTATTCAGTGCTGTCCTCTGTGAGAAGACTTGAAGGTTGATTCTCCGGCAATGGTGTCATTTATACTCGCCAGAACTCTGAGTTTAACATATCCCAAGGCATGCCATCTGTGAAGCAGAACCAAAATTCTTTGGTAATTTATCCTCCCGATAAATTTAACGTATATTTCTAAACTTATATACATATTTTTAGGGGCTTTTCCTTTTCCCTTGGAAAACAAAAATAGTAAAATATCCTCTTTATGCAAGGAATTTCATATTGTGTATTTCTCGTGTCCCTGGGCATTTTATCAAGTTATTTTCTTTTTCCATGCTATCCTAATGAGTAAACTCCTGTTCTGTATAAGCAAAAGTAAAGGAAGAAATCTTTGCTTTCACCATTAGCTTTAAATATTCGCCACTGGAAATTACAATTCCATACCCAGCCTGGTAGTTGAGGCTTAGTCTAAAGTGCTTTTTATTAATACTTGCGATGGTGTCTTTGTTGCTATCCTGGTACACAAGACTTATAACAACTCTTAAACTCTCTGGACTTGCTAGCGTTACCATTTAAAAGCACATATACGCATTTCTGCACTATATTAACAAATAGCCAGTTCAGTATAATGGAATGTTATGGACCTTTTATGACAGGAAACAAATATTTACCAATGTTTACAAAATCTTTGGAAAAATAATCTCAGTTTATATTATTTTCTACTCACCTGAATAATTTGAAACATCTCCAGGATCTTGGCTGTCTCTGCTGAAAGTACAAACATAGTAGATTTTTAAATATACAGTGTGGTCTACTTACTGACTTTTATTTGTGATTTCAAGTCCTTTAAAGTAAACATGGAAATTATTCTTCAGTAGAAAGCAGTGACTGAGTATTTTGTATTTCACACCTAACTACTAGAGACTCCATACATAGGCTGAAGCAGCACAGTTATACAATGAGCTTACCAGACTCTTATGCATATGGTAAGTGGGATTTATCATACAATGAAAATATAGATGTGAAATCCACGGCAGTAATTCATCATGTACTATTTCATAGTGCATTATCATATATACAGATAAATTCATAAATATCACAGGCATAAAAAAAAGCAAATGCTAGTAAAACCAGCTGTCAGTACCCAGATTCTGAAAATGTCACTAACACACTTACTGCAATTCTTTGTAAAAATGATTAAATAAATATTTGATCATATGAAAAAGGGAAAATTAAGTAGAAGTATCAAACAAAAGAAAATAAGCTGATTTCTCACAGAGACAGGAACTGAAAAATATCTCTTACAACAAGAAATCAATCAGTTCCACACACTCAATTTATCAAAAAGGCAGATAAGAAAGAATTTGAACATTGTGTATACAATATTGGAATAGGTGAAGGGTTTTTCACTCTAACTAATAGAGATATTAAAAGATATATTACTGGGAAGATGATATTAGCTTTAGCCTCGAAATAACATTCAATAACCTAGTGGAGAATGCAATTAAACACTGGAATGTCTTAGCTGGTGTAAGCAGAGTCACCATTTGCTGGGATCTTTCAAATTAGATCCTTCAAAATGCTGGTGTTGAATAATGTTTCCACAGGAAACGCATGGCTGTGTTTTTACCCCCTTACATTTGGTACCTGTCAACACATACACATGAAACTCATTTTTTATTCCCTTCCTTTACACAAAATCAGTAAGTTTTGCATTGTCATCATGACATTTTCAACTTTACGTTAGAACATAAACTACAAAGAAATCTCATGCTTGTAGGCACAGTCAATCATGTTCAAAAGTCTGGAAGGACTGTTCATTTGACCAAATATATTCCCACGTTTAGGCGACTGCTAGAATTAGTGTAAGGAAATAATTTTTCTACAAATGTGTATTAGCTAAGCTTTTAGGGTGTTTGATTACTATGCAGCATGGAAGATGGAATTCACAGGAAATTGTCTTTAGACTGTTATGGGGTTTCAGATTTTAAATGTATGTGTCTACCTGTAAGCTAGTAGTTTCCACTATACTTAATAAAGAACCAACCCAAAGTGTTTAGGAAGGCCTGGATGTATCTGAGCTGACCAAATGTGGGTAGATGCCTCCTCTAGGATGAACTGAAAAGCTTCCTGAACATCTTCAACTGTACAGAGTAAGTCCATATTGTTGTGGAAACTTCTGTACTCAGCTCACATAGAAACAACAGCATTTAGTTGTCTGGAGTCTGGAATTTATCCCAGCCTTTAGTAGGAATACATAGGCATAACACATTTTATCATCTGCCATTGCAGGATTCTGGACATTGAGAGCACTCTGGTATCAGCTGTTTTCTGGAGGCACAAAATAGTTTAGGATTTCAGTGAAATCGAAACTGTTGGACTCGATGAATAGATAGCCACAACTCTGTGAAATTTAATGGTGTGTTATACATAAGAGATAAGACTCAATGACCTCTTCCAGCTTTAAGACTTATTATGGTCGTTCAACCCTGAAATGTAGGTTGGTGGCACCCTCTTTTTTTCAGAGGGTATTGCTGCTTTGAAAGGAAAGTAAAAACAAAACTCACAAAGTGTTTCTTTTTGCATTTGTTTATTTAGAGATGCTGGCATTATGGTCCTTCCCAGGACATGGCTCAGCATACCATTTTCCTCTTCTAGAAGCAAAAACTCCCCTTCAGTATAAGTTTCTGTACAGGATTTATCAGCTCTAAAGCTTAGAATCAGTTTATTGTTTGAACAAGCTACCCTAAAAGGTGCATGTTGAAAACATGCCCTAAGAAATTAATTGCCAAAGACCACCCCAGGGAGAACAAACATAATGATACTTACCATCTATATAAATTTTTATGTGTTCAGAGCACAGCTCAAACACTCCCAGTTAACATTAATTATATTACCACTTGTAAAGTGGCATAATTTCAGGGTACAAAAGCTCATACAACCTGTTTTCCATGAAACCCTGAAGCATGGGATTTACAAAGTTGTAATGGAAGTGGGGTTTTTTGGTTCCCCAGATAATGCAGCCGTAATCTCAAAATCAGGATGAGTTAGCCCTCAACTCGAGTGTTTCTGTAGAAGCTGTTAGCTTGGTTGGCACCACAATTCTCTTACACGCATGGAAGTCTGACCAAATGTTTCTGAATCTGCACATGTGCACATGTTTTGCCAGAATTGTACCTGGAGACTTGAGAATTTCATGCTAAATACTGTGCTCTGTTCACCTGAATTACCCATGGACAAGATTTAAAAATAGGTCAAAGAAACCTATCTCATCAGTACTGAATACCAAGAAAACAATGACAGAAAGTCTTAAAAAGGAAGGAAAATATTAAAGAAGTAGAAGAAGGAAAAAAATAGTGAAGTAGGAGGATGGAATGACAAGAAAGAAAGAAAAGGAAAAGCAGAACACAGTGCTGCATTTCTGGATGGCTAATGAAATGAAATTTCAATTGATATGAAATCAGGGTGAGGTCATCTGCAGGCACAAGGTACAAGGCACAAGGTATGTAACAGAAAGCCAGGAAAGGACTGCTGACACTATTGGCCAGTCATTTCAATCAAATTTAAAATCTGACCAGTGCACAGTTAGAAGTCTTGTTTTGTTTTTGTCTTTTTATTTTCCTAAAGATCTTTTCTTTGCTAAATATCCTGAGTTACAGGAGGGGAAACAAATCATCTAAGACAAATGACATTTTAAAACTAACAGTGGAATGAAGTCTGGAGGAGGAATGAGAGATTTGTTGTGACTTCAATCCCAAATATCCAGATATCAGTCCAGGCCTTTCGATATCACTGAACTGAAGAGGGAATTTAAATATGAATGTTTTATTACAGATTTACTGCAATCTATCTCTGACTTGGCTGAGACAGAGCTTACAAAAAAGATTCAATCGAACATTTTTAAAAAAATAATTTAAAATGAAAAATCTTTTGAGGCTTGGATTTGAGTTTAGGTATAAGTTTGTGTGAATAATAATGGAAAATGGTTTCAGGTAGATCTATGCCTTCCCTACTGGCTCCTAAAGTGCTGATTTTTTTTTACTTAGAGGTTTTCTCTTGGTGGGTGCTGAGCAAAAGACATACATTAACACAGAAGATGATGACACCATCTATATAGAAAGAGCTATCAAACACACATGCTGAATAAACAGGAAAAGTATCTGTACCATTTGCGGTCATACTAGGACTACTTGTCACAAAAGCAGGTAGAGTAGTTTCAAACAGAGGTGCGATTTCAGAGTTACCACTGCCCCTTTTATTTCTGTAGGGGGTTCATTCAAAAAGACACACTCTGCAGGACTGAGTAGAAAGAGCTTCGATTAGGGCTGTACAGTATGTGACTAAAGGATTTGTTAACCTTAGCGCTTCAAAGCGCACTTGAAAATAAGATTCAAATGGGCTCTTTCTTTTGTGGTTCTGTAGTGATAAACGAGTTCTCCATGCACCAATGCTCATGATTACTACTTCTCCAATGTAGTGACTCTGGACGAACACTAGATCAGTCTAAGTAACGTCCAGCACATTTCATCCATACTAAATAATGTATGTTGTGGCAGGCCTCTCCATTTTGCTTAGGAAAGAGCTGCAAGTCTGGTCATAGCTTTTCTGGGGTTATATCATCAATCTTTGGGTGCTCCACAAAACTTAAAAGCTTTTTACAGTAGAGAAGGGAATGGAAAGGGAAGCCGAATGGGCAATTTTGCTGGGGGGGGGTTGTGTTTATATTTTTTCAAGAAAAAAGATGAGGATTTAAAGTGAAAAAATGGTTTGTTTTAAGGTTCACTCGTAAGCAGTGTTTTAAAACTGTTATGCTTGAATCTCTCTACAAGAAGCTTACTTCCTAATAAGTTTATTTATTAGCGGAATGACTTATGAAACGTTCTTAGGATGAATGCCTTTAAACGCACCTGCTGATAACATCACTGAAAAAGAGAAGGCAGTTCTTCTCTAGATGTATGATTTATCTAGCCTGACTTAGACCTGTTCCCTGTGCTTGGCTCCACAGCTTTACAGCTCTTACTTGCCCAATATGGGAAGTGGAAATATTCAAATACTTAAAGTTATTCTCTGGTGTAACTACTTACTCTTCATATGGAAGTCAAATACCCATTTTGTCACTGGAGCCCACTGAACACATTATATTTAGGGTTCTTCTGATTCTGACAACCGTGCATCATTAACAGTGTTAGGTGCAGTCCCTCCTTTCTCTCACTTTCTCTCTCTAGAATGCTATTCTTCCTTGAGAATGAACATATTCCACAGAGTACCGGAACAGCTCTCTCCTTCAAGGTTTACATAAGTTATCACTTTCAGTCTTTGTCTGGAACTGATAGCTCTTGGCTCGGGTGACTTACTGCTTGATTCAGGACTATGTACTCTCACAGCTTCTTTTTTCTCTTCAAGAGCTGATTTGTCCTCCAATTTCAGTCTAAAAATTTAGAGCCTCAAACTTAAGAGCCTTGCCTCTGCCGCTTCCTAATGCTGCTGTTTTATCTATACTCCCTGAGCATCTTGGCTTAGTCAGTCTGTCAGTCTATCTGACTGTTTACTGATCCTATTCTATTCTTTTCTACAGACAAAGCTTTATCCCTGACTACACACATTTTCAGTGCAAACACAGCTCTCTCAGTAGTCTTCCCAGGAAAAGAAACTTTAACTTTGTAGGTAACATATTGGCAACATCTAGGAAATATTTGCATTGTTTTTTTATAAATATTACATATATCTCACATATATTTAATAGGATAGGAATCTAATAATAGGAATTAACTTCAGTTTATGTGAATTGCCTCAGTTTTCCAACGCATACAGTAATATTCAAAGGAAGCTGTAAAATAGAAAACAAGAAGTAATGATGGAGTTGTTAAGATAATAATGGTCAGACAATGAAAGAGGGTATATCTATACTAAACTTTTTTAGTTTTCCAAAAGCTACAGCCTGTAAGAAAGTGGATCAGAATTTCTAGAAAAGTGATTTAGGTGAATTAGGCTTGAGCACACTGGATTCTATGTGGTTTTTGTCAACACACATGAGAAAGAGAGAGTAGATACAGCCAGTAATAAAGGAAGAAGATAGATACGATCAAAGCACTTCTTCCTGTCAGGAGAGAGGAAATGGGAAGAGAGTTTGAAAACCTTTACAAGGGTACTACCAAGACCCTTATTGGCTTGGAAACCTGAAAAAATACATTGGGCTGGGGGTTTTGTGTGTGATTTTGATATCCTATTCCAGCATCACTGCAAATTTACATTATCTCAGGTACCAAAACAGGGGTGCCCAAGTGTATCTAATGCTGCTGATAAAATGAAACCTGGAAAAAAAAATAAAGATCTTAAGAGGAGACTGTTCTTACCAGTTCAAATTATAAGTCACACCTCATTCAGGAACAAAACCAGAGCCTTCTGGCAGCTGTCTCAGGCATTAAACCATTGTTTTCAGCAAACTGGAGAGCTGTTGGTACTCACAGTTTCCCTCAGGCCTTCACTTTGATTCTCTGGGATAGCATCGTATGGCAATATAATACATAAACTTTCTCAGCTTCTAATAGATAGTCCAACAGTTTGTCCCTCATACTAAATCAGTTGTGCCAACCAAAGAACAGCAAACATGCTTGCTGACTCCTCAGCAGGCAGAAAAATCCACATTTTGATTCAGTTATGGTTTCAGTGATCTTTGCTCCCACCTGGTGTCTTTAATTGACAGCTTCTTTGCAGAAGATGGAGACAGCAATATGATTCTAGGCTTTAGCTTTAAATTATCTTTTAAAAGCTCACGAAGTTACAGAGGACTGATTTACTCTCAAGGGAAGTCTGATAAACCCTCTTAGCAGAAATGAGGAAAAGCCTCATAATGGGAATAGCACCAGTTATAACAGTGATGCAAATAGGAGGATAGCTCCCAGGGAACTGGCGTGCAGCCACTACTGGGGCAGAGCGCAGTAGGCTTGCTCCATCCTCTGTGTTGCACACCTTGTATTTAAAACATAGGCTAGCAGGAAACAGTGTTTTTGACTGGAAGTGTGACAGCATTATGCTGTCAGTATTTGCAACGTAACTTTGCAGTTTGGATTTCAACACAGGTGTTAATGTTGGCATAAAAGGGCTTAGGTCTCTGTTACTTTCTCCATTTTGTCCCTCAGAAATCCCTGGCAGGACAACTTTGCAGTAAGAGCTGTAAAGCTGTGGAGCCAAGCATAGCGAACAGGTCTAAGTCAGGCTAAATAAATCATACATCTAGAGAAGAACTGTCTTCTCTTTTTCAGATGTACAGCTGGCTGAAGGAATCTAGAAGGTGCTAGCACTGATCTTCATTACTTTCAGAACCCTGACGACTTAGGAAGATATTATCTTGCTATCAGTTTGCATTTTGATTTTTATGTAAGTTCTGACTTCAATGAGATTTTGTATGAATAGAGTTGTAATAGCATTGGCAAAATTATCTGAAAAGAGAGGCTTGCATGTGTAGCATGGGGAGTGGGGAGAACCTAGGTCGCTTACGTGGGTAGGGAGCATAGGATAGGCATCCTGGTCACTTACATGGAGGATGAAGAGCAGAAGAGCATGGAGATATACTGGGGTGCTAGTAGGGAACTGGAGAAATGATGTGAAAGGTACAGAAAGAGAGTCTTCTCTATTTTTTGTATTTACTCACTGAATCCTCTAAGGGTTCAGCAAGGAGCTGGAAGCCAAGCCTTAAAACAGCAGCAACTAGGCATGTGTTTATTCTCCAGTGCCTCATCCAAGGCTAAAAACATCAACTTACACCTGTTTTTCTGCTCCATTCAATACAGCATTGCAGAGAAAAAGATTGAGAATTTGGCTGTTTGTATCAAGAAATTCTGAGTAAAAATCAGCTCAGAAGTTTCTGTTTCGAACATTAATATCTATTCCTTTAAATCACAAGTTCCCAATCTCAAAGCATCAATTTTAAAGGAGGATTCCTCTTTCCTAATATATATATTTGGTTTAGTTTGCTCTCTTCCATTGGACTCTTTTTGGATTAGACTGTCAAAGAACAGAGGCCCCATCTCACCTATGCAAACTTTAAAACCCCCATATACATTCCATAAAAAAAGAATTGCTGAAGCCTCTTATTCACAAACTTTTTCCTCCTTGCCCAGCCTCTGTCCCACTGATAGCAAATCTGCCACATTCTGTGTTTGGTTTTTATGAAGCATTTTGGGATACTTCAAAATGAAATTCTTAATAAAAGTGTAAATCATTATTTTTGTAAAAACATTCTGGCCCACTGTGTCATGTAACATTCTCAGGAGGAGCATTCTTTCAAACTGGGTTTTGAAAAACCGTACACAATTTAGGTTGAATCAAATGGTATTATGTATTTAGTCATCTATCAAAGGCACTTGGTAGAAGTTGGGAAAAACATTAGTTAATCTTATTCATGTGGGAGTTCTTTGTTCTTCGCTATGCTAGAGCGATTCTCTCCCATTTCTTAGTTCCCTGTCCCTCTCAAAGGCCTGTAATGCTTCAGCCTCCAAACGAGTTTGAAGTAAGACTTTCTGCTGCTACAATGTGTGAAGCTGCCAAGAGTCTGCTTAAAGTTAGTGTAGGATATTCCAGGAATTGCTAGAAGCACCCAGAAAAAAGTACATAGTGTCCACAGCATGAGATATGTGCCTCACTAGGTCTGAATTTAGCTCCCCTCAGAGAAAATGAATTAGCAATAATTTGGCCTGTTAATTCAGCTCTTAAGTGATTGGGGGGGGGAAAGAGTATTCTTCCCCTTAAAAGCAACAACAACACTCTTTCAGGTTGAGAAGACTGTTTCATTCAAAACTGCAGGTATATGTGGTGCACATGAAAGGGGACCATTTGCCACCTGGAAAAAGAGAAAGATCTCTGTTGATAAACTACCTGATGATGTTGTGGGCTGTTCATTATTAGGACAGCCTGAGAAGCACAACAGCTATCTATCACAGATCCCATGGGGATCCGTGGGACTTTTTACTTTGACGAGGAGACAAGTTAGAGCAATGACACATATTTACAAAAACGCCTTTTACTTTGTTTTATAGCCATGTGCCCTTCCAGCAACACATATTTTGCTCCATTTTTCTTCAGCAGAGTGAGTATGAGACAGAATTTATCACAGAATCACAGAACTGGTTGCTTTGGAAAAGATCTTTAAGATCATAGAGTCCAACAGCAAACCTAAGACTGTCTGTTCAGAGAATCCCACCCTAAGTAGCTACCTTCTGCATCTTTTTTTTTCTATTGCAAATTTTCATTCCCCTCTTCACCAAAATAGGCGGAAATACCTCACACCTGCACACCTCAGAAAATAGATTCATAATATTTTTCACTTCACTAGACACACGACACCCCGTGCAGAGATTTATCATAGTGATGACACACCCTATTAGAAAGTTTGACTCACGAACCTGTTCCCTTCCCATTTGTGACCACATAGCATCTCACTGGCTACTGTAGCAATTGCGATTTTAGACAAGTATTTAGAGATTTAAAGGTTTCTTAGTGACACTTGACATCTGGAACAAGGTCAAGAGACAACAACATACAGCCCATTGGCCTATTATAGTAATTGAGAAGTGATTTGTAGACCACAGCTGAATCATGTGCCACAGTTTGAGAGTTCTGATTTAAAAAAAAAAACAAACTAAACAATCATTATTAAAATATTTTATTCCAAAACAGAAGACTCCAAAGAATAAAAAGTGATAGCCTCTCCCAGATTGCTAGAAACATCCTAATGGGGTTGGTAGATAAGAGGCATACTGAACTTTTCTGTAGAGACAACCAGATGTCGAGCCTGGCAGGACTCAGGTGGCTGCGCATCCTGGCAGAGACTCAAGGCTAAGGGGTGGGGCGACTGTGGGCAGGTCGGTGTTTCTGCCCACGAATGGATGGATGGCAGCCACCCCAGCCACAACCAGTGCCCCAGCCTGTGGTGGACTGCCAGCAGCAGCCATGTAAAGGGCCATCTGAGGACAGGGCCTCTATGGACCATCGTTTATGAGGAAAGCAGACTTCAGGTTGCTCAGGGAACTGCCTAGTAAGATCCCCTAGGAAAAAGCTTTTGAAGGTGCTGGACTCAATCAGTGCTAGTGACTTTTTAAGTATCACCTCTTGAGAGCACAGGATCAGGCAATTCCAAAATACCAGAAGTCAAGCAGGTGAGGCAGAAGACCAGGCTGGCTGAGTAGGAAACTTCTGCTCGAACTGAGGCATAAAAGGATAGTGTACAACCAATGGAAACATGGACAGGTGATGTGGGAGGACTGCAGGGATGCTGTTTGCTGCAGCAGAGCAGAAATTTGTGTGGGAAATGCTCAATTAGAGTTGAAGCTGCTCAGCATTGTAAAGGATAATAAAAAGTTTTTTTTCAAATATGCTAATAACAAAAGGCAGGCCAGAAACAACATTGGCCCATTACTTGATAAGCAGAGACATAAACAAGGCAGAGACATTTAATTCTTTTTTCACCTCTGTCTTTAATACTAATGATGGACTCAGCCCCTGTCAGAGTCCTGGGCTAGAGGACCAAGACTGCACAAATGATAATCTTAAAATCAATCCTGAACTTGTGTGGGATCTGCTGTTCCAGCTGGACCCCTACAAGGTGATGGGACCTGATGGGGTTAATCCAAGGGTACTTAAAGAGTTGGTTGATGTCATAGTGAGATCTCTCTCAATGATTTTTCAACATTCTTGGGAATTTGGAAGCGTACTTCCAGTTGACTGGAAGCTGACAAACATTTCCTCAGTCTTTAAGAAGGGTAACAGAGATGATCCCAGTAACTATAGGCCTGTCAGTCTCACTTCAGTGCCTGGTAAGATTATGGAGAAGATAATACTGGGAGGTATTGAAAAACACCTGATAGACAACCCAGCTATTGGTCCCAGCCAGCACAGGTTTATGAAGGGAAGGTCCTGCTTGACAAATTTAATCTCCTTCTATGACAGGGTTACCCACCTAGTTGACCAAGGAAAACCAGTTGATGTGATCTTTCTAGATTTCAGCAAGGCTTTTGATACAGTCTCTCACAGTATCCTCGTAAACAAAACGTCCAGCATACAGCTGGATAAACACTTAATGCAGTGGGTGAACAATTGGCTCATGGGTCAGACTCAAAGGGTCACCGTAAATGGGGTTACATCGGGCTGGTAACCAATCACTAGTGGGGTTCCGCAAAGATCCATCTTGGGACCAGTACTATTTAATATCTTCCTATATGACCTGGATGCACTCTTGAGGGAAGAGAGGTGCAGCAGAAGGATCTGGACAGATTGGAGAGCTGGGCAACTGTCAACCATACGAAGTTTAACAAGGGCAAGTGTCAGGTTTTGCATCTGGGACACAGCAAAGCAACCCTAGATACATGTACAGAATGGAGAACGAAAGATTGGAGAGCAGCCTTGTGGAAAGGGACCTGGGAGTTCTGGTCGAAGATTATTAGTTAGGAGTGTCAGGAGGTAGTTTTAAATGAAGATGAGCTGCAAAGAAAGAACATTGGATACCTATTTTTAGTGTAGTTTTGTGCTTTGAGGGACATAGATAGATATAAAAACTATCAAGTGAAACGTTCTACTTTCTCTGCCTCCTTCTCTCAGAAGACCCACCAATGACTTAGAATCCTCATATATGGAGCATAAGAACATCCATAAAGAGTCAGAGCCGGCAACCAATAAGTTCAAAACCACATCTCCAGAAGCAGACAATATTCTCCCAGAAGGAGGACAAGTTTGTATTTCTGTTTCTGGAGTTTTAATTGGGGTGAACCCAGCTCCGGAAAAGAATGATGGACAAGTGTTTTTTGAATTGCAAGGAGAAGCCAGTGAGTACACTGGGTAACTAGGGCAGAAGTGCATCACTGTGTATAGATTGGCACCTGGATGCCTGGAGCATGCTTTCAGAGGCCTGCTGCTGCAGGGAAGCACCACTATGAGACCACAAAACAACATCTTCTGATAACGCTGCTCTTTTGTCAGAGTGGCTGACTCTGTGACTAACAGGAAAGGGTGCCCTTGGCTGGAAAGGGGTGACCCATTCGAGTAGTTGGGAGTGAAATTTGATTCAGGATATTTAAATAATGTTTCCAGCCCTTGATGTGGCAGAGTAATGCACCCTCACTCAACCCTTAAAAAGAAAAGCAACAGAAAATATCAGATGCTGAGGGAAGAGTGCCAGAACTAGACCGCAGTGCTCTGTGGCTTAAGCATTTCCTAAGCTAAAAGTGGTATCTTTATACCTACTATACTTCAATGGATTTTTTCCTTCGTGAATTTAGGAATTTAGGTTTAGGGAATGAAATAAATATCTGGAATTGAAAGTTTTTAGAAACAGAGATTTTTCTCTTTTCTTGTAAAAATATCTGTATTAAATGGGAATTAAAAGGAGAAAGAGAAAAAGCACAAGGATTTTGGAACAGTCAAATATAGTTATATAGCTTTTTTTTTATCTAAAAATTTCAAAGCTATCTTCAACAGAAGAGTTTATCATTATCGCCACTGTGCAGACAGGTAAAATGAAACTCGTAAATACACAGATGCTGACCAGAAGACAGTAGCTACCAAACAATAGAACTGGACATTTGTTTCAGAACTCAACGAGTAGAATTTTTTAAAGCCACTAAAGAAAAATCTTAACATTTCAAAACTCATGTTGATAGTGGGAATGCTTCCCACATCTGCTTCATGCTTTCCTCATTTTCATGCAAAGTAAATCCAGACATGCAACATGGGAAGCAGCTACTGTGTTCTCTAGCAGATGGCAGCCTGGACTACTGGACACTGAGGCTGAAGAGTTGTTACTGGTTTGCAGCACAGCTGCAGGGAGCAAAACCGGTTGCAAATTCTCAGCAGTAAATATTTGTGGTCAGAAAATAGGAATGGAGGGAAAGCTTGTCATTGTTTATAAAGATTTCATTGTGTTCTTTTTAAAGGAAATACTTCCTTCAAAGAATGATAAAATAGTTCAGAAAAAAAATTTAGCC
The DNA here is from genome assembly GCA_033558185.1 of Dromococcyx pavoninus. Lineage (NCBI taxonomy): Eukaryota > Metazoa > Chordata > Aves > Cuculiformes > Neomorphidae > Dromococcyx > Dromococcyx pavoninus. Next base: position 762,072 of record JAUMJL010000437.1, on the reverse strand, counting down.
TTTTCAATTTAAAATACTACTTTTCATTTCCATTATTCTAAGAAAAATGACGCAGTTTTGGGAAAGAAAAAGACAGCTTGAAGAAAAACATGATTTATAAAAAAAAAAATTGGTTTGGTTTTGTTTTAACTATGAAACTGTTTTCAAAGATCTTCTTGAGATTTTTTCCCAATGCTTGGGTTTGATTACTGAATCAAAAAAACCCCACCTTATTTTTTTTCTAATTATGTTAATGAGTCCCAGTCCCAGCCCAATGAGCTAACCTTTAAATCACACAACCTCTTCATTAGTCTCTCAGAATGCTGCAAAACCTTTAATTCTTTTCTCTCTGAAAGATTCTCTTAGCAGAACTTGAAAGCAAGACTTTTTATCTCAGACACGATCAAAATTTTAATTATTTTCTCAAGTACTTGTCCGTGTCGTACATGTAACGGGAAATATCACCAGGAAATCAGTTTGACAGACACTAATGTTGCATGTCCACCAGTTCACCAAATTACACCAACCACTTTATCACAATGGGCATGAATGGCTCTGGCCGAACAGTGAACTGAGGACACCTAATGTGGTTTAATTAGGACAGCAGTACACAGAGAAGTAATACAGTCTTAAATGAGGGTTACGGTGTCATTCAGCAAGCCATTTAAGAACTTTGCTTTGTGGCTGGACTTTCACACACTTTTATATGTATTTAAGGATTCAAATGTTTTGAAGAACCTATAAAATCGAGTTATCTTAAAAGATGTCGTGGCTAAAAATCCTGTTGTTTTGTAGTTTTCTCTTATTTTCTAGCTGTTTGCAGGTGGCATTTTTAAGCATTGCATTTAAATCTCATGTTTCACCTATGTCAAAAAAATTCTTGAGACTTGGCAATACTGTTGACTTTTTGTTGTGCAAGGCGAAGCAGAAAAGTAAAAGTTTTTGGTTTGTCTCCCTCTCACCCTTGAAGAGTTCTTCTGGAGTTAAACTATAAAAAATTCCATCAATGAGGACCACAGTGCACAGTGGTTGGTATTGGTGATAAAGATTACATCTTTAAAAAACCACAAGATATAAGCTACACCATTACTCCAGGAACTTTAAGAGCAAGGAAGCAGAATGATCTTTCAGAATAGATGTTTTGTGATCTTTTTTTTATTCCTGCTGAACAGTAATTGTGTATTTTTCTTTTCCTTCTCTCGCTCTCTCTATTTTGTTTTTTAATACTATTTTATAGACAAGACTTGAAAAGTTTTCTCAACTTATGATTACTCTAGTCCAAAGTGTGGATGACTGGCATCCCAGGTGTTTCTGCAGTACTGAAGTTCTTTCAAAATTCCATCCACACAGATCCTTGTGATGATAAAACAGAAACTCTACAAGTTATAAAGAAAGAGACAAAACTAAACCTTTAGCTTCATATGAGGTATTATTTTTTGTTGTTTTTGCTACATAGCTATAATTGGCCTAGTGAGATCTGATAAATGTCTTATTATAAACTTGAACATCAACTGCTGGTGAAAAAAAAGATATGATGGAACTTGTGACTGAGAGAAAAGTAAAAGCGTATAAATGACTGGCAGTTCCCATTTCTTTACAAGTGTTACATTTCAGTCCCCTGCCACTACCACATGTTTCCTGTTCACAGATAATTTGTACAACATATTTTATCATTCAGTTTTAGACACAGTTGAAAGGCTTTTGCCTAAGGCTTGGAACACTTTGAAAATTGTATACCATTTGCAAGGCTTTCTTCTGCTTCACTGTGCAATTAGGTGACTGCCTTTCTGCAGACACTGGATTTATCATATGTGGAATTGAGTTTTTTTCACCAAGGTGAACTGAGAACAAAAATGCAAGTAGCTTTTCAGTAACCCAAAGACAAGGGATTAGTGTGCCTGTACAAAGCTTGTAGGCTGCCTGTCAGTCCTAAACTGGATGCAGTTCCCTCACAGAAGGAGTATTGTAAACCACAAAGTTTCATACGCAGTACTCTCAGTCTCCCTGCTCTCAACATACCATGTCTAAATATGATTCAAACTTCTAAGGTGCAACAAGGGCATCTAATCAGAACACTTTTTTTTCTTAATTTTCCAATGCTACTGTTTATGACACTCGATTTTTTTTTCCTCCCTTCCTTCGCCCCCTGCCCACTCCACCCCCTGCTCCGTCTTGACTAAAGTTTTCTCTCTCCAAAAGAAGTATGAAGATACTGATGTGCTAAGAGCTTCCCCTGCTGGAAGTTCCTAGCAAAAGGTGCTGTAGCCAAATAGGGATGGATCTGGGACTAACTCCCAGTTCAGCTAATTTATGTGCTCAGTTCCTGTTGAACAGAGAGTACATAATGTGACTTGAGATGCTGATTAAATTTCATGTGTATTTGTATGTTCTAAATAAACCGAATTTTAAAGTCAGATTTCAGCAATCATAGTTTATAACCCTCATTACAGCAATTTGTATTTTTCCACTGAATTCTGTGAGGAAAAGAGAGACAAAATCATCCCTTTTTTATAATGTATCTACAAGTTTTAAAAGGTCATCTCCCCTTCCAGTAGAGGATATGGAGGATTTCTTAACAAGTAAATTTTATCTATTAGAAACATATCATTGCTTAATGAGAATGGAATTGGGAATGTATTATTTGATTTGGGCTGCAGACATCCTACTTGTGGAAACAGTGAGTGTGTAAGTGCATAACTGAGCTGCAAAGAACACTGGTACCTTATAGCATAATCCTGTCAGGAATAAAAAAGGTGTTTTTTCAGACTACATGCCTCTCAAGCAATAAATGCCAAACTATATCAATTACCTCTTCTGGAAAATCTGAAAGAGCTGCACTTTTGAAATCAAAACTAATAGAATTTTAATCAAATTGTTTAGATAGCTGTATCAGAAATGCCTGCCTCCAAAATCCTCAGCTTCCTGAAAGGTAGGCAAAATATTATTACTTACATAGTGTAAGTGAAATAATATATTTCTGATAGACCATGTTGGAAACATGGCCTCTATCTGCTTTCACAGTGTTACCTAGCAGGCAAGATACTTTTGGCCACTCCATAAGGTCTCTCTGCCTCTGCATAGACTGGTGGTGTGGCTTTGGAGCAAATCGCTTCCGTGCTCATTTCCCATCTCTGTTGATTTTGTCTGGTTAGATTTTAAGGTTGGGGTTTGGACATGGGCTGATTCTCTCTGTATGTTTTGAGAACTCCCCAATGCTCTGAAGCAGGTGGCACAGTAGCTGGGCTAGCATGGTATTGTCCATGTGGTTGTGCACCCCAACCTGCAAGGATTTGCAGTAAGGTTGTGGCACTCAGGAGGTTACTTAGGAGTTTTCTTCCTGCCAAAGCACCTCTTCTTCCACCTGTACCACTGGGCTCACTTGAGGAGATATTTTGCATCCTACTGAAAAGCAGGCATTTAGGGCAGTGTAAGAGAAATGTTGCCCTCTCCAGCTGTAGTCTAAGCAGAGCTGGCTTAGTTTGTCTCTGAATCAGTGAAAATTCGGAGAGATTCCACCATCTGTACACATGCAAATACACAAGTAGATGGAAAGGTTCCAAAGGAAGTTCCCTTTCAGTTCTCATAAAATCCCCGAGACCTAGCCGGCAACTTGAGCTTGGTGCCAGAGGAACAGAGAATTTCCTCCAAATTCTCTAGCTGGCTTCACTTAATTTGCTGCCTAGCATAAGATCCAAAAAGGCTGCAAAAAAGCACTGGGTCATGGGATTGCCCATATGTGTAATGGCAAATTCAGACTGACTCCCTTCTTTTTGTGGTATCCATTGTGCTTTGTCCCAAATGGGAAATACGTTTGCCAATGCAGAGGCGGCATGCACTGTAAACAACGACAAGGATAAAGCTAAATATTATGCATAACCATGGCATGCACTCCTAAACACAAATGGCCTTACTGAGTAAAACAGAAAAGAAAATCCTTTTTTCAGCTAAGGAGCTGCTGGGTCTTTTTAACCCTTTCTTTTCTCAGTTGTGCAATTTGAAATAGCATGCAACATTATTTCACTTCATAGATTATGAGCAAGTACACTTTAAGCAGTCTTCTCTTTAGTACAACTTAGCTGCATGATAATGTCATTGACTAATTTTTCAGTGCAGTTCATCAGTAATGACTCATTTCAAGTTCCAAGAAGGCAGCAGTGCGTTTGCTCAGTATGTACACTTTAGCTCTTCTGTACCTTTTAACTTTTCTAATCAATCCATCTGACGTAGGCTTCATTTCCTTTTATTCATACTGATGGGGCAAGTATAAGTCCATTTCTACTTCACAGTGCCAAGAATTCTACTTTTTGATATGAACGCTGAAAAAAAATATGCAGGAATGTTCTCCATGCAGAAAACCTTTTACTTTATGCAAATTCTTAATGGTGTAACACAGCACACATTTCCAAATTATTATGCTGTCATTTACATGCTTACTTGTCAAATGTAGTTAAGATGAAAACTATTTTTTTCTTATAAAAATCGGATCCTGAAGAGTAAACAAAAAAAAAAAATCTGTTAGTATCCTGACCTAACAGGGCAAGCTTCCAGAAAGGTAGTAATCATAAGCCCATAGAAACCAGCTGATTCCAACCCCAAATTTCCTGAGACAGTTGCTCCCAAGTGGCAGTGTACCAAGGTAAGATAGGATACTCATTCCACAGTGACAAAAAAAAAGAAAATCACTTATTTCTGAGACAATGATCTGGGCTGTAACTTATGATGAAGTGAAATTTGTGTTAGATTGGCTGATAATAAAAAATCATTCTGTGGTAGGCATTTTTTTCATTATGCCCTGTTTTCCTTTAATTTTAAAAGCAAAATATTATAGTTTTCAGTTTTATAGAAGCATTGCTCTTGATCATTTTCCTAGTATGAACCCTCTGCATCCAACACAGAGTGAAATACTGTACTAAAATTCAGCAACTGTTATTCCTGTATTTTCTCTGGATACTAAATAGCATAAAGTATACGACAAAATTCTCTGAACTTATTTGTTAAAACAAGTAGGTATACTTACTCAGAATTCTGGTTATTTAAAATATTAAGACTGTGAATAAAACAGGTTATATCTAAATTCTGTGTACACCCAGAGAGACCTCATGTTTTGCCATTGTGTTCTTGTAAAATTATTTACATTTTCTTGAAACAATCACGTACTAATCCTGAAATTAGTTTCTATGATGCTGATGCATGAATATCTAAGGTTAAAAATTACAATTTCTGCTGTTGCTTTTTCACCATTATTATTAATGTTCAACTATTAATAATATGTTATCAGGAGGATACTCTTTGGTCCCACTAAATATGGGAACTAAGAACAGGTTGAAAATAAGTAACGAGAGTGTAGAGGCAGGGCAAAACCCTAAATAGTTCATACAAAGCTAGACAATGAATACCCTGACAGATAAACCATTTCTTAATATGTGCATAGATGATTTCTAAATCTGGGACCTGCACACAAGTTAGAGAATAGGTTGGAACATATGAAAAAAAAAGGGCTAAACTAGGAATAATTTAAATAGGTGTTTTAATAGAAATACAAAATATTATTTGAATATATATTCTGTCATCTGTCTACAAATAATTAGCGGCAGTGAACAAGGTATTTTACAATGGATAAAGATCAAGCATCACAGGCACGTCTCAGAGCTATATGATAGGTCTATTGTACTTCAAAATTCCAGCTTGGAGTTTGTATTTTACATAGGTATTGCAGAAGCATATATAAAAGCAGCAAAATATAACCCATGGTTAAATGGGAAGTTTTCTTTTGTGTACATGCACCACCATGACTATTTTAGATTCTCGTCTGTATTGGTCACATTGAGGTATTTCGAGATCCACACATTACTTAAATTCCAGTTTTCATTTACATAAAAAGAACCAGCATGGGAATAGACCCACATCCAGAATGCAGCATTGGCTCAATCACCACAAGTTTTGAAGCAGCCAAATACCCTGTGGCCACGAGGAGGACTGCAGAGAGAGGAAGGCAAGTTCTTTCTATTCAGATCTGCTCCTCTACAATCTCCCCAGCTCAGAGCTGTAGCTGCTCTCGTCTGACGTGTCTGCGATGGGCTTTGTCCTAATGAAAAATATGTAATGAATTATCAATTAAATATTCATAGAGATTTTTTCATTAAACTGAATTGTTGCTTTCTAGCCAACCCCACTGGAGCATTCTGAAAAACTTGTGTGTGGGCTGAAATTTTCCATTGCTGAGGTCAAAGTCAGATTTATACTCTTTTCCCATCTACATCCTTCAATGTTTGAATGAGCTGGTTTTAATTCACAATAACACATTAGCTACTTGCTTTAGGAGAAACTCTGTTTTAAATCTATCAGAACCAGCACCTACACTGTCTCCCACTGACATAAGTGAACACATATGTGATACAATAAACAACTGAGGCTACTACCACTGAGGTAAGCTTCACCTCTTCCTGGGGTAACAGAGCTATGGAAGTTCAGATTAACCCATGTCATTCAGAAAATGACAGCAGCCTCTCTTTTTGCAGGTTTGATTGAGTCAGGTAGGCACAGTTGGCATTCTAAACATCTTTCTAGCATATATGTTTTGTACCATCTTTGAACATGAGCAAATCCAGTTTTCCCTCATATAAAACATTTTCTAGTCTTCAAAATAATCCTATACCTTAACTGTTGCAGATTTGGCATGGAAATTTAGCATGAAAATAACCTTTTTGGAGAAACCGGACATAATCTTATTCTGGATAAATTGATTTTGTATGAGTAAGCTGAAGACTGAGAACATGTATTTTTTTTTCTTCCCCGCTAATTCGATGCATGGAATAGTGAAACAATGTGCAGGCATACAGTGCATTTGAGTGAAATGAGAAAGATCCTTAAGTGTTGTACTCCTTAAGTTTTCTTTTTTGGATGTGCCAGGAATAGCCTGTGAGAATAATTTCTATCCAAACTGAGCAGTGATTTGTATTTAGAGTATACTTCTTTCTACAGCTTAAATACACACTCTGTGTCTAAAAATGAACTTTACAGTTGCATACAGGACTTCTCAGCGTAGTTGAAGCTAACATGATGCTTGCTTGCATTGGAGGCATGCCCAGCAAGTATGCACAACAAGGTAGTTCTTCAAAGACGGTGAGCGGGAACACATGTATTTCCTGAGAAACTATTGGAATACATATTCTAGGATGCAACCACTTAGACCACTGTATTGACATAATGAAACTAAACGATGCACCAGAAACTGATATGTCCAGCCTAGCATGGTTGTCCCCTGCCGGGCAACTCTAGAACTTAGAATAAATGTTGTCTAAGACTAGCCAGACTATTGGAATAAGTTTTCCTATAGATTTGTGTCTTTTCCTTCTTTTAGGCTCTGCTTCGAATAACTCAGTTTTACCTCACAGTTTCTACAACACCGTCCCATACAAGACACAGCAAAGCTGCTAGACAGTATAACATTATTTATCAGCTGCAAGCTGCTGCTAATTGGAATACATGAATAAACTCTACCTATCTTACTCTTACAGGAAGCTATAGGGGCTGTTTTACTCAGTTCCCAAAATTTATGAAAATATTAAGTATTTCACAAGATTTCAGTCAGGGAAGTGTCTGGTAAGTACATAAAGAGACAGTACAGCTACATAAAATGTGGGGGGAAATGGAAAATATTGTATGGATATCTACTCACAAAAAATCAGCAGCCCAGAATATGCTAGCTAGTCAATGTCTCATACTGCCTGCTTGCCACTTTCTGACTCTGAGTTATTGCTAAATATCTGCAATTGTTTTGGAATCCAAATAACAGACAGATCATCTTTTTCTATATGTGTTTGTTATGGTAGCAAGCACTGCTTATCAGGTCCATATACTGGACCCTCTGGTTCCTAAAAGGAGGAAGTGGAAGCCCTTTTGATTCCACTTCCCTTGACCAGAAATGGTCCATACCTGAAGAAGGCCAACACATAGGACAAAAAATTTTTTTTCTTTCAAATTCTGAGGGTGAGATTGCAGAAAGTCTTCATTCCTTGCTTTCACTTGCTCTCACAATCCTGGTTGTCTTTTTTTGTTCTTCTGAGCCTTGAAAATGCACAAAACGTACAGAAGGCAGGTCACAGCTTTGTGAGCCTGTGAGCTGTCTATCACTCTGCAAGGCTTACAACAGCTGCCTCTCTGCTAGCAAGTTAATCTTTGGCTGGGACCAAGGTTTACGATCATCAATACTGCTTAATTGCTGATACACTCCTCGGTACATTTTGGACACATGCCCCCTAGTAGTCTTCTAGGCATTGTCCAAGGAACAGGTTGGAGCAAGGACAGTCCCCAGCTGTCAGTAGGGACAAGAAAGGAAGAAGAGAACTCAGTCATATAGACATAAGTATGCCATCTACTTGGTCTCAGAAAACAGAACCTGGTCATTTTATCTGTTAATGTAGACTTAGAGCCATGCTTAGGTCCTAGCTTAGGTACTAAAAGCTTGCTAACCACATTAGGGTGGTGCTTATACTTGGGCCAGTCAGTTACATTTTCAGAAAAGCCTGTATCTGAGATACAATACTATCCAGCAAAAAAAAAGAAAAAAAAACAAATTGGTATCTTATTTTGTACCATCCTTAAAAACAGGTCAGGTGGGTAGTGATATGATACAGATGTTTTTCCATGGTTCTGTACAGAGCCAGGTATGCATATCTTTACCTCAGAGGACGGATATTATCCTATTGGTTGACTGCCCACTGCCATCAGCTGAAGCAGATCTCCGATACTGCCCGTTTGTGCAGCCATGCAACCAGAAACGGAAGTGGTGTAGAAGCAGCTGTGACCAGTGACTCTGTTTCCCTCAGGCAAAAAAAATATTTGTCTGTCTGGACCTACCACAGTTACTGCTGCTTTGTTCCAGTGAATGGGTAAAAAGGCCAAAGTGTGTATTTGAATTCAAGTCTGTACTGTTAGGTAAATACATAAGAGAATTAAATTAAGACTCTATGTGCATTCTTAGCTTTAGCATTCAGGTGGTTCAACATTTTTTAACTATAAAGCTTACCATTTTACATAAGATGATTTCTATGTTTCTCTCTATATGTGTACTCTTACTCCTAGGCTGCTGAAAAATTTCTCTTGGAAGATATTTTTAACAAGACACAGATTTCCCACCAAATGTGCTGGTTATTGATGAGAAAATCAGAAACAGATAATAGACAAAAATGAGAAATTGTTTAGCTTTGAAATAAAAATGCTCAGATTTACTTCATTCTTCTGTTAATTGTGATATGATTTTTTAAATTATTATTCAAAAAGAAGGGGTACCCCTTGCCCCATCTGTCCTTTTTTATTATTCTTGTTGGTGTCATTGAAATATATGGCTTTTCTCTGTTTTATTCAAGAAAAAAAAGACAAAGCAGCATGGGGAACATCACAGGGGAAAAACAATACATTTCCCATGAAAACTAAATTACTTCTTTAACCAGCTAAAATAGGCACACAGGAACACACTGACGCTTTTCAAATTGTAGTAGATAGAGGTACTTAATCACCAGTTTAAGTAGAAAATGGGCACCAAGGGAATTTTTCATGGGGTGATTTAGCTATATGCAAATCTGGTTTGTGCTGTAGTACTGAGGCAGCAAGGAGTTGAGCTCTGTACAGCTTGTCAAGGGATTAGGTAACAATGAAGATTTAGGAGCGAGGACAAAGCCAGATGTAGGTGGGGGATAATATTCTGGTCAATATATCCACTGCTGTAGACAGATAGATAAACATGTAGATAAAACATACTACAGCAGTGTTCAAATAAAATGCACCATGGGCAAAGAATTGAAGAGAGCCTCCCGCAAGACGCTGTCAGATTTTTTCCTTTTTCCTTCCTCTTTACTGAACTTGTATTAGAAGCACCATGGCAAAACCTCAAGGCTGAATCCATTGTGAACCCAAACATCTGGGGGATGCATTTTGTAGTCTTTCTCATCACTATTATGAATTCCACCAAGCTCTTGGGCGCATACTTGTTAGTAGATAATTTATAAATGTGGAATAAAAGTGGTTCTGCTGTTAAAGTGTATGAATATGGCATTTATTATAAAAAAAACAAAGCTGTAAATAAACTGTAGCTACAATTATTCATAGAGTTAGTATTATGCACCATAAAAAGGTCTACATTAAGATATAGTCTGTCATCCTCCAAGTGTATGCATCAATTCCTATCACGCTCATAATGGCTCAGTTACTAACTGTAAAGTAGCTATAGTAAAACCATGGATGTGAGGAAACAATTTATGTTCTTACCCTTTGAATCCCATGCTTGGGGATGGGTGGCTGTTGATACAGGAAGGTTCCTCTGAACCACCCTAAATACAAGAGGTTTTGGTATGGTGCTGTGGGGACAGCGCAGAAAATGAAGAGAACAGGTGTGTTATAGAAACGCAACATCACAGAAATTTTGTTCAGAGGGAGGAGAGTTGCAAGTACACTTTGCAGGAAGCAGGAAAGCTTTGGGTATTTGAGACCATGCATTAGGAAGCTCTGAGCACCAGTGTGTCAATTCACTCAATGCTAGACCTAAGAACATTTCTCATGGAGTCTTGCTGGAGTGATTTAAGAGGTTCTCCCAGAAGACTGTGAGGAGTACCAAAGGGGAAATCAAATGACGTTACAAACTAGTCATGGCAAAGTTTTTGTGATGAATGGTAATCCAGGTTTTCTACTGAGGGTAAGTTTTAATGTGAAATGGAGAAAAAAAATAGAAAATTATATTGGTTAGAGCACTCACATGAGGTATAATTGACCAATTCCTGTTACATTTCAAATAAAGCAAAGATTCAGATCAAGATTGCCCAAGTGCCCCAGGTCTTGCCCTTGCCAGTATCTCCATGCCAAAGGTTCCTCACCAACTACACAAACCAAAGTAGCTCCAGTAGAAGTGACTAGAAGGGAATCACTGAAAAACAACTGTGAAACTGTTGGTTACCTGGGTTGCACTGGGCAAGGATGGGATCCTCCAAACATATCTGTAGGCATCTAAGATGCATTAGGCCAAGATAATCTATTCCAGAGGGTGATTCATCTTACATGTCTCTCTTAGGATGAGGTAAGTTTCTAGAGGTACGTATTTCTTTGCACTGAGGAAGTTTATCTGTCTAGTCAGGAGAAACAAATGCCATCCATATATATTATCCCTTTTCTGCATGATTTGACAGAACTCCCCAACTCTTATAAGCCTATACATAACTGAGCAGTGACTCTGGGGCCTTCTCCCCCTAATCTTCACAAAAACTTCAACTAGTCTCACAGTCACTTCCGTGCAAAGCTGAAACGCTAAGAACTTTACATAGGACAGAAAAATCTTTCATCTGTTATCTGCATTGAACAGTGTTTGAGAAATGTTTATCCTGAAGTGCACATGAAAACAAATCAAAGCAATGGTCCTCCTTAGGTTTTGCATCACATGTTCAGCTCTGTGTGTATCACTGGGTGTGAAAACTGACACCCCAAATCAATGTCTCAAAAAACAAGTATTTCACTCCTCTTCCTCAGTTTGTCGTCTTAAAAACAATGAGATAATAATCTTTCTCTTCTCTCCTTTATCCTCCACGTGTGCCCTTTATGGATTGCAAGTCTCTGGGAATGTTTTCCCTACATTAGAAAGGTGATCCTAGTTAGGTTTCTATGTAATACACAGGAATAATGACAAGTAATATCAATATTGCAGCTCATTAGATCTCAGAGTTCTGGCCTGTTAGATGATAGGAAAAAGTTTCTTTAAAAATACAAATTCACAGTTATTTTTTATTGTGTTTTTTGCTTGTTTCAGTTGGGACTACTGAGGGAAGAATTGCATTTGCCTGACTCTTATTCTGAGCTGAAAATCCTGTGACGGTGAGGGGATAGATTTGAGCCCAAGGTATAAGTGGTACTGAGAATTAGGATACCATGATACAGGCTCAATGTAGTATTTTTATGAGCATTTGATTTTGGAGTTGGAATGCCCAATTTTCTACCAGATTCGAGGTCTGGCAATGAGAGGCTTATACTTTCCCAAAAGCTAATGTGTGAGTTGTAGGTCTCAAAAAATTTAGGACTTGAGTTGGTTGGAACAAAATCTGTCTCCACAAAACGAACTCCAAGATCCTTAGTGATGGTAACACTTTTAATGTAGGTGGTCAAATAGGGAAAGGCAGACTTTGTTCCAGACCAAGTGCTGTTGAGGACGATGGACTGCTGGAACAGAAAAGTAAGACACATTGTAGAGTCAGTGTCATAAAAAAAAGCAGTGCAAAAAGTAGTACAGTACAGTTTGCACAGAGCAGCAAATCAAACCATATGCTTGAGGAAGTATACGTCCCTGAGCAGCATGACATGGTGATGCCTCTCAGCTGAGTGTTAAGATCTCACGGACGTTACAGATCTGCCTTCACCAGCACTCCAGGGCTGCCAATCAGCTATGGAGGATTCATCACAAATGGAAAATACATAATTACTTTTTATGTGCAAGATACTCTTATTATCCTGTAAGGATTCATTTCAGGTTACAGATTTTTTATTAAAAATTATTTAATTTTCAGTGTCTGCCACTTGAACTGGACAAAGTAGAGGAACATGGGGAAATTACTTAGCACAGGTCCAGATCCTTCATTGTTTGCTTACACTTATAAATAATTTTTATCTTCTGTCCACACAGAATGGCTGTGAAACTACTAATATGTATAGAATAAAGTGTGTTGCTAGTGTCAGGCTATTAATAAGAGCATGAACAAATACATAATTTTACATTATATGTGTATTCTTTTTCTGGATAAAATAAATAGCAAACATTTATATGCAAGTGTGTGACACTATTTTAGTACTGTGTACACTGAACTTTTATGGGCAATAATCAAAATATCCACAGTTATCGTAATAAAGAACAGATAAACAAACAGTCAAACAAACAAAGACTCCAAGACTTTTGGGAAAGGATGCAAATTCATATGCGTCAGAGCATAAAACTGTCTGTGGATTAAGAGGAAATTTTCCCTGTGGGCAAGTTGCCTCTGTAACATCCTACTGCAGATTTGCTGGAATTCTCGCCTGAAGATAGCCGATTTTATGAACAGTTTACTGAAGGAGGTGGACAACTTGTCTGATCCAGTATGTCCTCTGTGTACTAACACGAAAAATGAGAGCTTCTTATATTATGCCTACTACGAGCAGTTTTGTCTGCTGTAACTCTGGTTTTGATACTTTTCCAAATGTAATTTAAACCTAGTGGTGGAGAAGGTTTCCTTTTCTATATACCTTCCACTCCTCATATTCTCCTCCCCATTGCAGAGGACTGCAAAATGCCATGTCCTCACCCTGCGAGCAGATACCACATCTGGGAAATAATACCTGTAGCTTGATAGGGTACCCTTAGTACAGCTGATAGTACTGTAGGAACAGAAACAGGGACCATCTGCAAGTCACTGCTAAGATTTCTCCCTAGCACGGGGTGGCCCAGATGAGGGTCATCTTCATCTGCCTGATGCTTGTGATTCCAGGAATTTTCCATTAGAAGGCGGCTTTAATTAAAATGGTTATTAAAACTCACTACATGAGCCCCATAAGAGCAGAACAATAGTTCAGAGGGTTGAGCAGAAGCTACAAGTCCACTGCCTCAGGAGAAGGTAAACTAACTTTTTCCACTGTCCATGAAACTTGATTTACGTTGTGTTTTAGGTATGAGAGCTGTGTGCTATAGCCCCTAACAGTGCCATATGCAGACGTGATTCACTTAGGCTGTCACACAATACCTTACACTTCACACCTGTTAGAACGTGGACCCAGGCAGGGGAACTGAAAGTGAAGCTGTACCCCAGTCTTAAAGGAAGGGTGCAAACTGCGAAGTAGGAGTATCCAGCCTTCTTGTCATGGGGTGTCCACAGGGACAATGGTCCTGCTCCTCAGAAGGGGTGGGGGAGGGCTGGGGAAGCAGCACTATTGCAGGCATTTTATGCTGTATTTATTGCTTTGATTTTGGTCATCTCAGTGTGAAGTCAGTGAAAGCTACAGGAATTCAGCATGTTGGAAAATCAGACCCAGCTTGTCTTAAATTGACTATCCAGAGCAAAAAACCTCCCTGCAAAAATTTTACTCTTTTCCTGTAGGTAAATTTTCTTGCCTACTTTTTATTTAAAGGTACAACAGCACTTTCCTATTGCACTCATTTTGTTACATATATTGTTTTCCATGAATATGGAATACTATTTTTTTGTTAATGCTCGTTAACTTTTGCTGTATGTCTAATTTTCAGGGTTTATTTGCATGGTGGAAGTAAAACTCACCTGTCCTTGGGTGTGGGATTTTCCCACGGTAAGGCTATGGTGAGGGTGAGATTCGTCAGTGAGGGCTGGTGCATGTATATTTCCAAGTTGCCTGATACTAAACCTCCAGGCACCTTGGTTATAGCCCATTCTTGAGGTCTCCAGTAAGCTGTAGTCTCTGTCTCCTACAATATCCAGCCAGTTACAGGTACCTCTGGGTGCAGAGGAATTTCCACAGCAGGACTTATTTTTGGAGCACTGGTAGAAGTTGTCTGTGCCGTTAGTTCAAATAAGTTTGGAAACTGCAAGATTGTTGAACAACCCAAAGTTTAGCAAGATGCTGCCTGAGGATTTTTCAAAAGAATAGAGGAAAAAAAAGGAGAATAAAATAAAGCATATGAGCATATGGAAAATGATCCTCTGACTTGGGGCATTTCAATTTTAACTCAGAGTGGAGATCATGGGAACTTAGAAGTTTTACAAAGCAAACCCAAACCCAAGTGCCTTAAATTGACCATTCAAAGTCAGAAGCAGCTTCTGACACTTTTTGCTCTTATATTGTGTATGAATATTAAACTACTGTGAATTGCCTGTTCATTTTCACGCTCCTAAACTGTATCTGAAAGTCTGTACATTCTGTGTGATACAGAAACTGGAGATTATGCAGATGGAAAATGCTTTTCTGCTGCAGTTTTCTCCTAAGATCTCTTAGAAATTGTGAGCTTCCAGACCGTATGCAAAATGCAGCTGGGTGTTATTCAAGTAGTTCTTGAAGGATGGTACAGAGAGATGTTATATGCATGGAGACAGGGCTATCTGAGGTTTAAACCAAGAGGCAGTAATTCCAGGAAGCAAGCCTCACAGGAAGGTGAGGTGCTCCTTTCAGTGGTGATATTACTGCTTGCTGATTTGTTTGAATGCAACTGTGTAAGCATTTCATGATTGCTTTTCCCTTCCCCAGGAAGTTCTATGAAGACTGAAAAATATTTGTGCTAGGACTACTAATATATAGTTTAATAACCCACCAGTAAGATCTTCCAGGGCCTTCCTCCAAACTACTTGCAGCTATTCTGGTAATGACCAAAGTTTGCTGAATGTCTTATTAAGTAATATTCATTAATTCAATAATCCATCAGAAATTAGGACTCTTAAGCTGCTTTCTGTATTAGCACTTAAGGATTTCTCTGGAACTTTTATCACATGACAGTTTCCAATCTCAGCAAGCTACTCCAGGTCAGCAAGTAAAAGGCAGTAACAAAGCAAAGCAGAACATGTAACAAATTCAATGAGCATCTATTATCAGCCTGATTACACACTGCGCCACACAGAGTCCTAATGATTTCAGTGAGGCTCCATGCAGCATAAGGAGTCTCCCATGCAGATTAGTTTACAAAATCAGGGTCTCCATATGGAACATCTCCTCCCTCCACCCCTTCCAATTCTGTATAGAGCAGTGTAAAACAAAGGCCTGCTTATTTGTATATTTGCAAGGTTTTAGTTTTCGGTATACAGTAATAGCTAAAAAAATATTTCTCAGTGCTATTTGAAGCCTGTCTTGGCTTTTCTTACTTTGGTCACTTACTGCAATCTTCTCTGTCCAGTTACCTTTCTAACAAAAATTTTGACACATTCCTGATGCCACAGCATTATGTATAGATGCTTAAATTCATACCATTCAGTTCCAAGGCATAGTTTTGTGGAGTGGAAGGACTGAGTGTATAATATTAAGTGAAAAAATCAAATGTCAGAAACTTCATATTGATCAGAAGCAACATGAGACTGAAAGTTTTTGAACAACAAACCATTTGAGAGTGTGTAACATGCTTGTGAAAATATTCATGGCATAATTAGATAAATAACAGATCCAGTGTCTATTTTTACTTTCCCTTGATGAGAAGCTTTGCAGGAGAGACTGCTGGTAGTTAATTCTCCCTAACAACAATCTGTGTAATCACAAACCCCAATTAGCTGTGCCTGTTCTATGCTATACAAACTATTTCCTTAGCGCTTCACATCACTACTTTGTAATTAGCTTTCATCTACACAAGCTTTGACTAAAAAAATATAAAAGAGTGTAAGTGATTGTACTGCCACTCAGTATTCTGCGAAATAATCGCTAGCGATTTCAATCAGATTAATTTTATCACCCGTATTAAGGAAAATTACCTCCCTCTTCACTCTCTACAGCTGAGGGCTATTTCATTTCCTGAGATGTTCATAAAAGCATAATATAAAGCAATCTGTAATTGTAAATATCCTTCCCTAATAACTTTGAGATATTTCCTTAATACATCTTTACATTTGGAGTTTCCGTTCCATAAAATACAGTAACAAGTGCTCTATTATGTTTTAAGTGTATGCTGTTAAGCTGGACAACTTAGTGCTGTCCTTCCTGTTTTTACATAGGGTTATATTTAACTTGCAGATAATGGGAACAAGGTTTAAAAGTGATGGAGCGGAATAATGGCGTTACAGCAATAATATATCTTGCCTTTGTGAGGAATAGAACTTTATGGCCTATTTCAGGTCAGCCAACACCAATTCCATTTTTCACAGCCTGACAACTTTCACCTTCACCCACACTCCAGATAGGTATTAAAAACTACTTTCGAAAAAAGACTGAGGTTTGGCTAAACCTATGCTCTTCAATCAGGGAGAAATCTTCTGATACTTAAAATCCAAATAAAATAATAGAAAATAAAATAAAACTGGGCAGCCTGAAATAGCTGCATGCCACTAGCTTGTGTGGTGAACCTCTCTGGTACTCACAGAGCAAAGCAAGCTGCTCAGATCTTACAGGAGGGGTCACAGTGGGGGGGTTTGCATGACTGCAAAGTGTGTGTGTGTGTGTTTGTGTTCAACTTCTGCAGAGAGGGCATAGCATTAGCACAGGTTTAACACCTGGTTTATGGGAAATGTGTGGTGTGTGCTAGAAGGATCACAGCAGCCCAATATATCACCACCAACAAATTCATTAAGGTGTCTGGACCACCAGCAATTTTGCTGAACACAGATTTAGGAGATGTGTATGCGGGATAGCTTGTGTGGGAAGCTCTAACCCAGGGAAGCTGGGAACAGAATCAACTGGTCAGACTCTTACTTTTATCTGTAAGTATTGGTCCTGAATATACCCATGTATTGAAAACAAAAACTTAAAAAAATTAAACCAGCACAAAGAGCACTGGGTGACTAAAGTGTATTCTCAACTGTACATGTATGGGTTATCTGCATTGCAGGGCTTTCACCCAGCATCCTCAGCCTCACCACAGAGTTACAAGGTGGATGATACAGAAAGCACACTACTCACATCAGGGCCAACACAGCCCAAGTCTATTTGGAGCTACCCCTTTTTCTTTCAGAAAGCAGTCTTCCAGTCTTTCAAAGGTAAAGGCATCTCATCATTTGAGTAGCCTCATTACATACACTACGTATTTTGCTTTCACTGGCTTATCTCTTGGACTGTCTTGAGTGCCCCAATTACTGCAGCCTGAGAGCTGTCTGTACATAGTAAGCCTACCTGTCATTCTGGAGAGGTGATTAAAATGTGAGAAAGACCAAGATGGGTGAGGGAGCACCCCTATTGAAGAGGGGAATTCTCCTTGCCTGCTGCAGTTTGGATTGTTCTCCAATAACAGAGCCCCAGGGGAAAATGAGGTGTTTAAACCCTGCACAGCAGATCACACAGGTTTCTCCAGCACACTGTGAAACACATGCATTGTTGTACATCCCTTGGCACTTTGAGACTCTCTACCATGTGTGAGATAAACAATAACTTGGTGTATCTTGAAATCTTAAGGTGTGGATATTTATAGAGAGGTGACAGTGCTTTTCAGTGTCATGGTCTCAGGTTATGCATTGTACCCACCTTTCTTTCTACAGGAGCAAGATAAAGGTTCCAGCCTTTTGAGCAGGCACGGGAAGAATCTCATTCTCATCTAGAGCAACGCCTTGACTGTTTGCAAATATGCCTCTTTGTATACATGGATGGGACACACCAGACAGGCTGCAATGGGTTGATTTCCTTTGCTGTTCACTTAAAACATAGGACAGATATTTAACCTCCACTTTTTCTCGGTATAAGTGATTTTACAATGGTGAATGACACTAAAGACAAGATCATACACTGCACTTGAGCATAACAGATCCTAAAGACATATCAGAAAGTGATTTTCAATTGCCTGAGTCTCCGTGGGAATCCTTGTGTCTGAACCTTTCCCAAGGATGCTGTCAAGAACAAGGCCTGGAGCTGGTGTATCCCCACACGGCACAGGTATTCCCGACAGAAGTGTCATCTCCATTTCTTTTTTTTCTGCTTAAGAAGTGAGCAGAGATAGGGGATCATCAGGCAGAAACACTGAATCCCCTGGGGAAAGTGAGACAGAATCATTGCAAGAAGAAAGGCTCAAGTTTATACATCTCCAGAAAAACTCAAACGTATGCTAAATTTTTGTTCTCTCTTGCTAAAATTTCCACTTCTGAGAAGGCCGGCTAATAAACAAAGTCACCTATTACACTTATACAAATGTTGCATCCCCACTGTTTTATATTGTCAGAAAATAAAGAGAAACTAGTCAAAATTCAGTATCCCTGGCAAATATCTGAAACTCTTTTTATGTGGAACGAGGATTCAGCTAGGGCTGAAAGAACATATGTTTTCAGTCCCACTGAAAATTTCACTGTCTTCGTATTTGCTTTTATCCCAATTTGGAACAGAAAGTCAAACATTGACTACTGAAACTTCTGAAAATCACAAAGTTCAGAAATGTTAAAACATGCCAGTTTAGTATTTCTGATCTAAAGGAAATGCTGCATATTACAAAACTGCAACACTGAATAACTCTTTTTGAGTGAAACTACAGCATTACATGTTAACACAGTTCAATACCAATGTAAGTCCCCCTGATATGTTCTTGATACCTTACAAGAGCTGGAGTTTAGATGCCTTGCGTTGTTAATTTTTTGCTACAGGCAGGTTTTCTGTGTGTGCCACAAGGTACATCACCATGCAAATCCCCAGGTTTGCCCAAAAAAAGACATCCAGTTTTGTCTTGTGTAATGTAAACCAGCTAAGAAGCTGTTTCTGTACAGATCTTGGTCCCTGGGATGTTAGGCACAAAGATACTGCAGGGCAACACAGATAAATGTTGAGCAGATCTGAAACAAAATATTTAGTTTAGTGCAAGAACCTAAAGAGTTTTTTAAAATTGGGTTGATTCAACCCCAGACAAGACACTCTTCCAGATTTCTAAAGGTTGAAGGTGTAATTGTTCAATGTGATGCTGAATGACATATATCTGCACAGTGGTCACTCTTGAAGTTAGCCTTGGACTTCACTGGCGTAAAACAAAATGTAATACTGGGTATATAGATGACCTGTGCCAATTTATCATTATAATTTACAACACTTTGAGTTACTTTACTGAGACAAAGTTAGCTGAGATAATTACAAATTTTCTGACCACTATAAATACATATTGCTATCACATTTAAACTAGTAGATAATTAATGCAGAGCCAGCTGCTACTAATATACTGTACTAAGACTTGTTAATACAAGGATCTAATAAAGCTGTTAATACTAGTAATACCACATAGCATTTAAAACTGTTGTAAAATTTCCCTTAGACTTGTCTCATTCTTATTATGGAGGGTTTTGTTATACTTTGGGTTTCTTTTTGTAATTAATCTCCAACAACATACATCATGTTGTCTGTCATAAATAAAGTCAGCACTTGCCTCAAGGGTTCTGCAGTTTAAAAGGCAAGAACAAGAAAATCAAGATGTGTTAGAAATCTAAAACAAGTAAAATTTATTATTTGCCTTATAACAGAAGCTGGATTTGCAGTCAAGCACAGGACTTCATTGATGGTATGTGCACTGCAGACAGGTAAAATAGTCTTTGTCCTAAAGAGCTTGAATCAAAATAATATAGATCTAAAGGAAAGTACAGCTTAGTAAAATGACTTTTTGCTTGTAAGAGCCTCTTTTTTCAGCTTTTCACTTTTTCAAACCCAAGAAAATATGCAGTAGGGATGGGCATTTAAAGGCACAATCAAAACGTATTGAAATCTGTGGAAGTTTTGGAGTATGCTTTTAAAAATGAAAATCCAGTTAACCAGATGTCTGAGGAATATCCTACTGTAAATTAAAGAAAGGCATTCTCTGCTAATTCACTCATTTTTACAATGAAGCTAACTGAAAATGAGAATAGTTCTGATCACCAGAGTCAGAAATTGCTATTCCAACAGTTTCATAGCAGAAATTGGTTTGCCTCCATTTTACTAAATTATACTGTTCAGTAGTTAGAAACTCATTTTATAAGCAAATACATACTTACCTATTTTTTAAGGCTCTGACCCGCTGCTCATCTTAATGGCTTATAACTAAGAGTGTTCCAACTGGTTGATACCATCTGTCTGAATCTGCTAGACAAAAAGGTAGTGAACTAGATCGGTGGCTCTAGCTCATTTAGTTTGTATTCAAGAAACTGTGACGTTAGTCTGTAGTATGGAACACTGTTGAAATATTATGAAAGCCAAACAACTGTTTTTCTTTAACAAGAAAAAAAAACCAGTGAGTAATTAAACCGGAATAGAAAGGAACAACATGGCAGCTGTGGATTGTATTATTCTGTAGTCGCTGCATAGGGATGGGCATTGTCTTCTGGGAATTTGAAAAACAGACACAGAAGGGGAAAAGTAGGTTTCTGAGTGCCCCAAGTTAAAATCATCTCACCAAAATAAAGGCGAGAGGGAAGGGCTGCTCTGAATTGTGTCTGGGGACCATATCTTTGGGCTTGTGATTCATAGCTCTGGATGATCTCACAGCTGGTTCCCATGTGAATTCAAGGAACACAATCACCTCCAATAAGTGGAAAAGGGTGTCAGTGATAGATGAAAAAGTCCTCTTTGCCACAGGAGGTGTCAGAAGATTGTTCAGCACACGGATGTTGACTGCCTTTAGGCATAAGCAAAAGGCAAGTTTGTGTCAGTGACCAACATAGTTTCTGACATGTAATGCCCATGACACTCAATATTAAGGGTAAGAGAGATCAAAGCCTCATTTTATAGAACTCAAGTTTTATACTCTCAAAGCCTGTTTAGAACATGGTTTTCATCCTAAGAGTTAAACACCGACTAAAATATTTTAACATGAAGGGTCCAATTTGCTAATGATTTGTATCCATGCACAAATCAACTTAATAGCACTATTTCTGGAAATATTACAAGCAGAGAGATAAGTTTCACATTCATCAAAGCTGTTTAAACCCATTTGGAGCCTTTTTTTTTTTGAGAAGCATTAGAAAGATTTAGCAGTTTAAGGAGAGATCAAGGCTATTTTCACACAATTATTTGAAATGGTGAAAAACTGCCTCTGCTCTTTCTAAAATGCACATTATGATGCCATTAGGGCAGCTCTGATAGGAGTGTAGACAATGGATTTTTTTCCTCCCCTTTTTTTGACATTTTTTGGAAGTTGCTTTAAGAACTCTACTCTGGCCATTTGGATCCATTGCTGTCTTGTTCCCTTGAGAAACAGAAATTATTTGTACTAATTTATGAAGAATCAGAAAATTATTTTTCTTTTGACAGAGATGAATAAACTCTTACCAACTCAAAAGCCATCTTTATGAAGATTTGATATTAGAAAGAATTTTTTTCTCCTCAACAGGAGGGATGATCACAAAGTTTAGATCATGGTAAAAACTAACAAATCCTCCACTCCCAAATTAACTAAACATATACTCAGTTTGCTGCATAACATAACATAACATAACATAACATAACATAACATAACATAACATAACATAACATAACATAACATAACATAACATAACATAACATAACATAACATAACATAACATAACATAACATAACATAACATAACATAACATAACATGTCAGTCTGTTTTTTATAGGGCTTATCTGTCCCTGTGGCAGTTCTGAGCACCTTCACTGAAAGAAACCTATATGATAATAGTTTCCCCAAAATCTTTTGTATCCTGCATCAGGAAACACAGTTAAACACACAAAGCACAAAATTTCCATTACTGCTCTGTGATTCAGCCCTGCAATAGCCAACAGAATTAAAATTTCCTTTTGCTCCAATCTAATTAAAATTAATTGAAAGCACATGCTTTAAGCCAGCTTGCCATACTGTCAGTGTAATCAATTTGTCTTATTCTAGATAAAGCTGTACCTGCTTGCTAAAGGTACACACGTTCTGTCTTCTTGACTCATCTTTGAATATTAATAAACTACCAGAAGGCAGGTGAGAACAGTTTTCTCAAACACTGCTTTGGCTTTTGGTGACAAAAGCTTTCAGAAAATAAAACAGTAGTCATACTACCTAGAACCCTTATCCAGGCTGCGAAACGAAGCTGAAATGGTCTTTCAAGGGACTCCTTCTTCAGTGCCTTGGGAGATACATGACCAGTGTGATTTAAGAAAGTGAGTCTGTAGGAAAAGGGACAGGGAAGATAGACAAAGGAAAGAAGAATGCACACTGGAAATATTTAGCTTGCACAGATAAACAATCAACATCTAATGGCATCATAAATCATGAGACAAAACTTCTTTCCTTGTCTGACACAAGGTCTACCAGATAATACTTCAGGATACTGATTGTACATAATATATACTTGCTTATTGAATGAAATGACAGAGTCAAAATTAATAATCTGATAAAGTACAGAAAAAAGCAAGAAGCATTATTCTTCTCCTGCACCTCCAGTCCTTTTCCTGCCTGCTCATATTATCCTTCTTTTGACTGATAAACACAGGTTTGTAGGCAGGTTACAGACACAAGTGTGTGTGTGCATGATACACACACACGTGCATGCACGCACACACAGGTTTTAACTTGATATTTGTTTTAAAGGCTGCTGTGCAAAATCTGGTGGAACTCGTAACAAGCATCTCCAGGGTAAACATACCCTTGCTGTGTGATTTAGAGGCACTACTTTGTCCCAGAAACTATTCCATCTTTCCCAACTTCCAATAAATATGGTAACTGGGAAAAAAAAAAAGGTAGAGTTTAAAAATCAAAGGACAGATATTCCTGGTACTGAGAGGAACAGTTGATGTAATGTAGGTAAATCAGGAAAATCATCTTCTCTTATCTGTCTTCATTTCTGTTTGTTTGCTTTTGTAAAAATAGTATCCTTCATTAAGGATTAATCATTTTGCACATCTCATAACTACAGTTAAGTAAGTAGAATGAGTCCACTAATGCCCTTCATTTCCATTGTGACTTTCATCAAAAGATCTCAGAGAATGCTACTACAATATATAATCCCCACAATGCCAGCCTGAGTATTAGCAGCTCTTTTTTACGAGTAAAATCTTAACTGTTTTTGGCAGCAATGCTAATATAACCAATATCCTTGCTTTCCTCTTCTGCCTTTCCAGGTTGGTTTTTTCCCACCTCTACATCTTGCACCAGTCCAGTACAAATGCTGGTGAGCCATGTGGTAGACAAGATCAGAGAACAAAATATGCTGAAAAAATAATACTTTTCTTTGGGAGCAGAAGAGCCTACGTTTCAGTCTAGTCAGTCTCCAGCTGTGCCTCATCAAATATATGTTTGTACCAGTACAGTACCAGGGCAGAAACAAGTGGCCAGGCCAACAGTAGGGCAATACTATGCCTGATCAAACTATCACTGCCACAGAATATCTGCCTGTAATCTAAAAAAATCCCAACAAATCTAGAGTCTTGCCTCTTCTCGGCTCAGGATCAAAAATCAAAGCTTTAGTTACCCACTCAAGGTCACAGAGAAAGTCAGCAGAGACAGGACACAGTCCCAGAAATCTGCTTTACTGGGTCTGCATTGCTCTGATAGAGAAACCCTGTATAAAACAGCTCTTAAAAAGTTTTCAGTGACTGGCTTCTCAGGATATATAATTGCATATTACTTGCAGCATTTTAATCACTTCTGAAAGTACTGTCTGGAATGGTAAAGTTACTTGAAGACAAAGCAATCATCTCCAGCATGCATAGTTTAAAATGGGCTCACATTAGAAATCTGCATTGTTCATGAGCACGTTAACTAGAGTTTTCCCATTCACCCTATTCTCCGCGCCCCCTCCCCCCCCCCCCCCAAAATAAAACCTGCATGCCAAAAGATGTATGATCCACTTTCTGAGCTGGGTCACCTTTAAGAGCACAGTGACATGCCACAGAATTATTCGCCAGTCCTCACCAGCGATGTCTGCAAGTGCAAAGCCTGTGACAAAGGACTGAAATGACAGCACTTTGACTCACTTCTACATTGTGTTTGTTTAGGAAGGTCCTAGAAATTGTATTTCACCAACCACATTCGCTATCAACACACAATTATCTGGCTTAATCATGTGGAACAGTGGCAAATTCACCTGGGGCTTAAGAACTAATGACATTCTCGTCTGAGCTGCTTTAGTGAAATGGCCTAGCACCTGAAGCAGGAACAGCAAGATTGCTCAAGAAAATTTGGTTTTCTTTTTTCATTTCACAGCATAGGGGCTCTGCTCAAATCAACAAACGCTCCTGATTAAATAGCTGTGGTAGTTGACTTATTTGCACTTGTGTGTATGGCTCTGAATGTACATTGAGAATCCCTAACCTTTACAGGGAAAGAATTGTCTGTGACTTGTTTTTAATATGTTGCCCTTTTGACATAGAAAATAGTCAAATAATTTTGTATTTGATCATTTTGACATGATGAGATCTGTAACATAGGTAACCCCAAATATTCCAAAACCAGCACAGTCGCAACCACAAAAAAAACCCCACATTTTTCATTCTGAATGTATTTGTATCTATTTTTGTCTGCAGCCTGGGCAGGGCCATTTAAATTCTGCTTGCTCAACAGAAATTCAGAGCCTTATGTTGGCCTCTCTCCTAGTATATAGGAGATGAGTTGTGTTGCTGCTGACTGTGCCACTCAATCTCAAAAGTTTACAGGCAGTCAAAGATGAGAATTTGAGTGTTCAGGTTCCTGTATGCTTCAGAAAAGGGGTAGGAAGGGTTGGGACACCCACTCTTCTTATTTTGGTTGCAGGAGAGAAACTAGCCTCATTTCCACGAAAAAAGTCTGTAAAAAATGTTCAGAAGGATGTCATAGGTGAGACTTTCATACTCACCTGTTATTGTCATCTTCAGCACTTCATGCTCAAGGACTGCATGCCTGAGCAAAACACCAATGTACTTTCACAGACAACTACAAAATAAGGAATTCCCAAATTCGGCTTGGTGTTATATCATTCCCTGCTATGAAAAAATAATTAGCATTAATTACAATGTAAATATTGGAGTGATATACAGATGAAATTTAGTTCTTAAGGATATGATGTACAGCCATGCACTCAAAGTTGATTTGGTGTTTGACTACTACTAATAATGTGTCCTACTAATACAGCATCAGCACCAGGCAATATTCATCACCAAAACTCCCTGCATGGCCTCTATATCATGAGCATGAGACATATTCACGTAAGGTTGTGCACAAAGCAGTTTTTGCCAAATCAGCCTATTAACCCCACATTTTGGAAGGCCAAAGTCCTATCACTGATTGTCAGGCACATTGTGAAAAAGCTGTGGCTGCAAAATCTTTGTTAATTGCTGCAGGAGTCACTGATTCAGGATCCTCTTAGTGAGTAGCTCTATCACAGATAGTCCTGCCAGGTTATGTGCAAATATGTACTTTCTCTTTTGAGTTAGTGCCTAGACATAGTCAGACATAAACCTGGCCAAAATAGTTTTGTTGAAAGATAGCAAAGGTAAGTCTCATGTTGTAAATTCAGGGAAGGAAAATAGCCATAGACTCAAAGGCCCACAAGGAAATTATTCAATATGGTCAGAAATTAAGTCAGTTTGGTTTAGGTTCCCCAGAGGAACTTGTTGCTGACATGTCATGCCATTTAACTGGAGAGAGATGAAAGTTTGCAGCAGGTGGACAGAGACAGGAAAGAAGAGAGAGGTATAGTTATTCAGATTAGCTTTAATGTAATGTTCAATTATCTCAGGAGGAGACTAGAATATTTTTTTATTTGCTGTGGTTCTATAGAAGCTGCCTTAGCACAAAAGTAGGTAAAAAAAGAAAAATTTTGGAGGCTATGAGGGAAATCAATTCTTCA
Source organism: Dromococcyx pavoninus (assembly GCA_033558185.1). NCBI lineage: Eukaryota > Metazoa > Chordata > Aves > Cuculiformes > Neomorphidae > Dromococcyx > Dromococcyx pavoninus. The sequence goes on along the minus strand of JAUMJL010000437.1, from coordinate 735,721 downwards.
TAGCAAGCTTTCTGTGCTTCAGAATGCTGAGGCTTACTTGGAGAGCCCATTACAGAACAGTCATCAGAATAAGCTGTCACTACCACCATCTTTGAAGTCCTCATCATATTACATTGTCCCTTGAATTTCTCAAGCATCCAAAGATTTCGTTTCTAACTTATTTCTCAATATCACTATTATTGATCTCATGGAGAGCCTGGGGCTTCTAGAAGGCCCAAAGACAGTCCACCTATTTACTTAACAAGTCTTGGGCTTGGCACCGTCTCAGCAACTGCATGACAGCCTGCTCTGCACTGGGCTTTGCGTTACTGCAGGGATTATTTCCCCCTTGATGTCTCACTCTGTCATAATCATAGTTTCATTAGCACTCCAGATCACCGTGCCTTCTAAATCTTAACTCTCCACTAGTATAAATCAGTATAACTAGACTGAAGTCAACACTATAGAGCAAGTAATATTGGCAGAGTATCTAGACAGTAAATCCAACTTATTGACACAAAGTGCTTTTTTTCTATATATCTGTCACTGCTTCTATGAGACTATGTGCTCTAAGAAAACATGCTTTTAACACCAGAATAGCTAACATCTCAGAGAAAAGACCATAGTTATCAAACTGGTTGTATTTCAGTGACAGATAGGTGGATAAATGCAGTCAGCATGGATTTGTATGGTTTCTGTGACACCAGTGCATTGTCATCAAAAGCAGTTCAGTCAGCAAGTTCAACAGTTTGTGAATGCAAAAAATTCACTGTATGAAAGCAAAAGAATGTCACTGATAATGGAGAAAAGTTGCTTCCAAATGGTCTTACCCTGTGGCCATTTTGGGCATTTTGCTGTTAGGGCTGTAGAATTGGCTAAATGACAGAAAAGCAGAAAACGTGAGACCATGTGCATTAATGCAGGTATGTACGTGAATCCCATCGTTAAAGCATTTCATGCCAGTCCCTACACAGAGGTTGCTATACATACAGTCACTTATCACTAATACTAGGTTTCATCAGGCATATCTGAATCAGGAAATAATACAGTAATTTTCACAGTCACCAAGTGGAAAATATTTATGGTGCAGCAGTTTAATATATCTGTATTTTATATTTCTAAGACTGTACCTGATGACATAATAAAAGTTCAAGTTTTAATAACAGCTGGATGATTTCAGGAAGAAAAAAAATATCTGCACTGGTAGAAAGCTTACTTCTTTATAAAAAAGCCTTTTCCACGTTCATCAGGATTGCCAGCCTGGGGCAAGCTTAATTAAAGTCAATGGAGAAAAAAATTGAATACTTAAAAGTGCTATTTGGGGCTCACAGAGCTTGAATGACTCAAAATATGAAATATTCAATTACTAATAATTGTGAGGTTTTGTTTGGTGAGCATTTTTTCACTCACTCCACACTTTCCACCCTTTTCCTTTCTTTCTTTGCTAGACAGAGGGTTAAAAGAGAAGAAAATTAGCAGCTCAGCTACAGGGGTGAAGAGGCACCCTTGTTTCCCCAACCCTTCACTCTTTCTCATCCTGGTCTCTCCCTTTGATTCAGAACTTATACTTGCTGCTTGCTCACTTGCCTCTTCCCTCTTTCCCTGAAACACTCTCTCTCTCTCCTCTCAGTCTTTCTTTTCTTTGGATCAGTGTGATCGTGATTCATGAGGCGATGATTTGGCTTTGAACATGACCTTACATTTAACAGCTTTGTTGGCTTAGGTGCCTGGGAGAGTTTGAATTTCTTGCTGACCCGGGCACACTATTTAACAAACCCAATGGTCATTTGGAGGAAATGTTACCAGAACTTGATTTTCAACACAAGCTCAACGGGCCTTGTAAAGGGAAAATCCATTGGGCAAGGACAATGAAACTAGAAATGGTTTTATTTACTGGATTGCAGTATTAGAGGAGGTGAGCACAAATTTAAACATATCCCCTGCCCAAAAGTGCATCTGATTCCAAATATTGAGTTTTCTATCATGGGAGGCAGAGCTCATTGGGACTGATGCTTCAGTTAAAGAAAAAGTGATGTGCAAGAGGTCAAGCAATTTCCTCGACTTTAGAATTAAAACCAAAGCAAACCAATGTTTAGATCATTGTATTAAAATAGAACACGAAAGAACTGAAGTCAGCCTGCCAGACCAGTGCTAAAATATTTGCTACTTCATTTTGAATATACTCCAAGTATTATGAACAAAGGACAACTTCGGCTCAGTTTGGGGCTATTTAATAGTTTCAAAATTACTGGAAGAAATGAGACTAAGGTTCATTAAGTGGCTGATGAGGACAGGCTATTTGAGTAAAAATTTTTTAGCATATTTTGCTTTCTTACAATAAAAGAAAATCCTCACCTGGAGAAATGGCAAATTAATTAACATATTCTCCAGTACTTAAAGACACCTCAGTGGAAGGCAACTCTTAAAATGTGAAACCCTTGACATTGCCAGCAAAGAAAAATAAAGTACATGTCTCACAGTGGGTACCAGGGACCTATATTATATCCTACTGTTGGTTACAGAATTTTCAATATTTTCTTATCCTTTTTCACTCATATGAACTGCAGCTTATAGCAGTGGTAATCATTTCCTGTGTTTGAAAAAGAGATGAAAGCATTCATGGATGAAAGCAAGTTGGATTTAATCTCCTTCTCTCTCATCCAGTGCACTGTACTGATCATTTTCCAAAAAAACAAGACTTAAGCTCATTTTTGTCATGACAAAACTAGTTTCATAATAATCAGATGGCAATTCCTAGTGTACACAATTCTAATATAATTACCAGGAGGAAATGTAGAGGGAGTTGCAGGTTTGAGATAAAGAAAAGCCTGTGAATTTTGTATTAATGTCTCAGACTCTCTTATTTGTGCAAGTAATCAATCTTTCAGGGAGTAGAATAGTAATTCTTTGTGAAAAAATGACAAGAGTCTGAGGAAGAAAGAAGATAATCTGAGTTTCATTCTGTACACAGCAGGTCAGCTGTGATTGACAAAGCTCATCACAAAACTATAGCTCCCAGAATAATCCCAATAGCAGAGTTTCATTTGCAGCCGAAGCAGTGTTAATGACATGTTTAACAGCTGCTTGTTGAAGTTTGGAATCTGCATTAACCTGCAGAGCAGTGAACAGAGAAATGAGAGGAAGTATTGAAATCAAGCCTTCATTATGCCGACAGCCCCGGGTAAGGGGTAGCAAGGAGCTGATGGAGAAGGCGGGCAGAGAGGCACAGGTTTGGAGGGTTCCGTTGCAGATAAGGAAAGCCAAGGAGATGATAGCATTCGATCAATGAACACAAAAGGTGGCAAAAGGGAACTGACCTTCTTCACTCAAGACACTGAGAAAGGCAAAAATTAGACAACTGAAATGAACAAAAAGGGACATGTGGAAAACAAAGGGCTGACAGCATGGTTTGTAAAGAGGAAAACCAACAGCATCGTGCTTTACAAGCTATGATACTCCTCAGCCAGTCCATTCTACAGTCTGTCGTCATCCTCTTTTAAACAAAGGCCTTTGCCTATCCTATAAAAGGGATCAATTTCACCTCATTCGGTCTCTTACTTATATCCATTTCAAGGCTATTCCCTAAAGAGGAAATAATGACAGGACACTGAATGCCTTTCCATGCCGTACTGATATCCAGCAATTAGAAATTTAGAAATCCTGGTCTGACTCCGATCTTCCTGAACCAATGCACTTGTTAAGAACCAGATTGTGTGCTTGAGTCACCCATATATCGTACTTTTCTACACCGACCTCTTCTCTTATACTGCTAATACCACCATCAGCGACACACAAGCAAAGGGCAAAGTCCTTCAAGTGTCTAATCTCTATATACATGCTTCAAAATGTTGGCAATGATAGCAGACATATTTTGATGGAGATGGCAATTAATAGAGTCATATTTATATACAGTACCTTCACAGGTTAAGAAAATGCTTCATGCTGTGCTTTGTTGGTCTGAGTACTGGAATCAGCTATGGTTATCATTAAAAGTCATTGGAAGGCCATTTCTCACAACAATTATATTGACCTTCCTTGTCTGAGGAGCTGTTTAGTCTATGTTTTTCATTGAACTGGGCTCTCTTTTGCTACTTCATGATATAAACATGACACAATCCTTTAGAAAACCATACAATTTAGACCAAAAATGATAGTTCGAATGCACTTAACTTCCACCACATTCCCAGACTCTTAGGCTTCCAGGCAGGTAAATCCAAGCACACTACAGCTTGAACTGAACAGTTGCCCAAGCACCTGACAAAATACCTTTCCAAAGACAGGCACTTGAAAACATAGCCACGTATGTGGTTAAGTTAGGCCTAGCTAGGCTAGACTCAGTAGGCCCATCTCAGTACCTCTAATCTACCTCTAATAGGTGTTTTTACCATTAACCCAAGTGGCCATTCTTGGAAAGCTGGAAAAGATTTTTGTCTTTCAAGAGTACTTGGTATGCGAAGCCAAGACTTCCCAAGTGTAACTACAGGCCATGAAAAGCAAATATGAGTTTGGAGGTGTAAAAGTCTGACCTATATTTAGAGGTCGCACTAATGGTGAGGTCTACTATTCAAATTGCGTATGACTTTCCATGTGCCAAGAGATCCAGTGTTTTATTTGCTACATATTTTTTAATTTTTAATTCATATGTCTTTGTCTCTGGTGAGGGTCAAAATCTCTGCTCTGGAACAACATTGTCTGGGAAGCAAGCCAAAACACAATTGATGCTCTCTGGAAACAACAGGAGAAAGCAGAACAACATTGAATAGGCATGGTCCAGAGGCTAGAGCAGGAGTCAGAGACCTGTGTTACATAAATACCTTCATAGTGACTTATGATAGAACCAAGGGCAATATTTCCTGACATTCTTAGTCAGAAGGGTTCTCGTTTACAGAAAAATCAAAATTAGGCTAAGTATTGAATGTTCCTATGGTCATTTTTTCTCATTTACTTGATTGCATGTGGTGAATATGTTCAAAAGCATTTTGGTGGGGAGTCTTTTCACAAGCATATTTGTAGACAACCTTCTGACATCTTAAGGCACATAGCAACCTTAACACTGCATTAGGGCAAAAATAGAAGTAGAAACATATGTGCAGTAGAAGTAATCATCTACATCGTCTGTCCCAGTTAAAATCTTCTACCATCACAGAAAATAAATGTATATTTTTCTCGCTAGTCTCCTGTCCAGAAAAATTTTCTCATCCTGTGAAAAATTTCACTTGCTCTCTCGGCTGTCCTGTGGAATTAGGTGTTTAAAAGCAGCCAAATTTTGGGATCATTTTCTTACGTATAAACAGCCATTTGCTGACAGTGAATACTGTCAGATACTGCTTTTAGTCTTCTTTCTGCATACCTGCTAGCTACTGCATTATCAAAAGACTTAGATACTATTGTTAATTTCTCCCCTAAAACATATGCGATGGATTTACACAGCCCCTGATGGTTTTGACAGTAAAATCTACTCCTGGGACAGTCTCCTTAATCCATGTTCCCAAACAAACCTGAGGGCAAAAACTGAATGATGGTAATAAGCTGTTGAACATGAAAAAAAATAACAAACAAAAGGAAATGAGATATATCTATGGAACAATTTGGCAGTGTGTTTAAACGCCTTTGTTTTGATTTGCACAGCTACTGTTTTAATAAAATCACTATGTTAGAGAATTTTCTCAGCAAGAGCTTAAGAAGCTGTATTATTTTCAGCTCAGCCTTTAATTTTGCAGTGGCCAGGATGTTTATTATAAAGAATACAAAGCCAGAAGCAGGGTTAGTCTTTGGATCTATATACACAAAGATTCACAGTCACTACAACTGACCAACAGTTCAATTATCATTCCATTCTGCCCCACAACATCAGAGCTATTGAATTTTAGCACAATTTATGAATTTGAATATTTTCTATGTAGGACTAATAATAATAATCATGGAGGGGTTTGTAGCATCATGTACTACTTGTGTTCTCCATATCTGACTTCGTCCAGTGCTCTACCTTCTTCCATTTGTCTTCTCTGTAAAGAAATAGCTAATACATGCTACCATTACACTTGTAACAGCAAAAGTTTCATTTAACTTGGCTGTGCAGGTGTCAGAAGACAGGGCTTTGCAGAAGCCTGGCAGATTATGTAGCAGCTGACTGGATGAGGCACTGAGTGCCATGGTTTAGATGATGGTTGGTGTTAGTGTTGGGATATAGGTTGGACTTGATGATCTCAGAGGTCCTTTCCAACCTTATGATACTGTGATACTGTGATACTGTGACTTTTCTTGGAGATAAATATTTACTGATGTAAGCAAGCAGCACTTAAAACAGAAGTCAGTACAACTTTGCTTGAAATACTCTTTGTGGAACCATATTGCTGTGTTAAAGTGTGTTGTTGCCATCTACAATGACCATGGCTTTATATCAGGTCTGCTTACTGTTTTCCATTAGTATTATCTGGCTTTGTAAGTGCTTCAGAGAGGCAGAGAGTACCACTGTATCTGAAGCACAACTTACCCGAAACCCCTCATCGGACAAGAGGTACACTGCTTCCTATCTTTTCAGTCATACAACTTCCCTATGCACAGTATTCAGCAACCTGACAGTTGAACTATCCAAGTAAATTTTCAGTAGTAATTCAGGAAACTGGGATAAATGTGAATAGAAATTATGATGAAGCTACTGAAATGTCCTCAAAGCCAGCAATGAGAGTTAGATATACAGGATAATCATATAATTTTTTGGTTTGTTTACTGATCATTGAGCAACCTTAACATAAATCCTGTTTAAAGCAAGGATATTAATCTGTGGTTGTGTTTATGCTTCATCACAAAGAAGTGTCTCCGCAGACAATTTGCACAATAAGGAACTGTCAAAACAGGGATTTCCCAGTAGGAGAGAGGAAGTATGCACAAGTAAGAGAACACATTGATTTTCATTTGCAAATATTGCAATCTTCATGTGTCTTTTTTACAGTTGTTTAATTTCAGACCAAAGAAAACAATAACAAAAAAACCCCTCTATTTTTGACCAAACACACGTACATGACATAGAGACACTATTGCCTAATATGGTGTAAGGAAGCAAGAAGATTTTTGCAACTTTTAGTGGGAGCATATGCTATATTTACCGTTAGCATTTCAGGGCTTTTTTTATAGCCAGATAAGAATGACGTGGCAGTAACATAAATGAGAATCAAACTCCATACCTGTCTGGACAAATTTCTTGCACTAATGGGCTGAATTACAGGAGATGATCTTGTTGCCATATGTGCGCTTTGCTCCTCTTAACCATATGGCTTTATTGCTAAGCAAAATATTTCTAGATTTCTATTTTTTTCATCCTCAAGCTGGGACAAATGTCAGCATTTTGAAATTTTTCCCACATTAAGAATCGGGGTAAAAATTATATCAAAGCAGTTAAAATATTTCCTTTACATCTCAGACTTTTACAGAAGTTTATAGCATAATTAACCTAGTTTAAAAAGCAATCCGTTATTTTGAGCTGGGAATAGGGAATTTTATACAGAGAAGGTCAGAACAGAATGATAGTTTATCAGGGTTTTGAAAAGTTTGAGTTTGCATGAATCAGAATATTTAGCAAATAAATACTATTTGAGTTGAACATTTTTCCAGTCACCTCCAAATAAACATCGTGCATGCTTTGTGGCTTGAAGGGAAGCCAATAAGCTTTGTTTTAGTGCAGGAAGTGACTTAGGGAAATCATAGAATCATAGAATCATAGAATCATCTCGGTTGGACGAGACCTCCAAGATCACCAAGTCCAACCCTTAATCCAACTCTATCTTGTTTACTAAATCATGGCACTAAGTGCCACATCCAGTCTTATTTTAAAAACCTCCAAGGATGGTGAATTCACCACCTCTCTGGGCAGGCCATTCCAATGCCTGATTACTCGCTCTGTGAAGAACTTTTTTCTGATATCCAGCCTAAACCTTCCCTAAGTCTAAGCTCATGCCCTCTTGTTCTGTTTGGCGGGAGAGAGAAGGCAAACAGACATAGATTTTGTAAAAGATCAGAGGTTTCAAATCAGGCATAAAACAGGACACAAGAAGAAGTAAAGAAAATAAGGAAATAAACGGCAAATGGCAAAGCACAGAAAAGATAAGGAGCTTTGGTGTGGACTGTGAATTCACCTATGGCAAGGAGAGAAAATATATGGTCCTCACTTTGTCATTAACTTAGCTATGACTTAGTCAAATTACTGCCCTTATTTTGGACTTGAGTCAAGAAGGACTGATGAAAGCCTATGGTCATGAAAGAACATTAAAGTGAGCCTGTGGTTTCAACACTCATTACCACATACAGCACACTAAGTGAACTCCTGGAGTTTATCTCCTGGTTTAGTTTCAATCAAAAGGGTCAATTTCATACACTCAGACTACCCCATGATGTGAACCAAAATGTTAAGAAAAGCCAAGGGAAGATTTTCTTCAACAGAATATTCCTGAGCTGGAAAAAAAAAAAATGCTAATATACTAAATCCTTGGGCAGCTTTGTACACAAGGATGGAACCAGTCAGAGCTTCCTAACTTCAGGGAGAAAGATGCACAGCTACATGGATGACTGACAGGGCCTTTTAGCATTTTCCCACCAATATCCAGCTCACATTACAATAACGTAAGTGATCCTTCATCTTTCTTCTTGTCACAAGCATGAAATAAAAATCAAGACGGGATAAATTGGGGAGTGAAGACTGAAAAAAATTAGGGGAATGATCACCACATTGCAAGGCAGAGATGCTGGCTCTGTCACATTTTTGGGACAGAATGCAGCAAGGAGTCCTGGCCTACAGTGCCCATGGCTAGGAAGCAGGTTCCCCATCTGCATGACCAAGCACTGTGAACGCTTCTCTCAGTCACATGTTCCAAAACATTATTCCATGTTAAGAAAGAAGACTTCTGGGACACTCACTTTGCCACAACTGAAGGGGCAGAGAGGACCTGTTCTTTTTTTAGCAAGTTTTCCCATTCTTGAAGTGTCTTTAGATAGAGAGACCTTATCTTGTTTAAAACTGTAACATTGAACTAAAACCACACATATTCTCTGTGAAATTCAATTTTTTATATTTCATAATCATTTTAGGTTTTAAGGACTCAGTTAATGCAAAGTTAATGCATATTTTCCTTGATAGTTTTAAAGGTCATCTATCCTTTTTATAAGATGAACAGTGTGAACTAATACACTAATAAATGGCCAAGCCTGTGAAGTGTCCATTCTCTGTGACGTGACTTAGGTATTTGTTCCTTTCCTTGCTTTGACCTTTCTCCAGTAGCATGTAGGCGCTATAACCTTTAAATCTGAATTGAACTTGCAAACCCCTAATGACCGAGCAGGTTCAAAACTAAACAAAAGTGATTTTCCATTCATTGCTAGTAAGAATAGAGGAGTCTTCCGCACTTTATACTGTCAGCATGGAAGAAAATGTCTGTGATTATTTACCTTTAAGTAAGCGAAGAGCTCTTCTACAGCTACTACGAAATATAAATTTAGCTAGTTTCACCATGTGGCTGCCCTCACTGAAAGCTACTGTGTTTAGGACCAACAGTTCTGTCAGTATTTGTCTGGGCAGATAAATATTAGATTAATCCTTTAATGGTAAACAAGAATTCACCCTCTTTTTCTGTCTAGCATGATAGGAAAAGTGTTTGGGAAGAATCTTTTAGAAAGAAAGGCCTTTGTGTTCCCAAACCATAAGATAAACAGAGAAATTTATAGAATTCTGGGAGGTAGGAACTGATGAAATTTGGCCATTACTACCTCTGCTGCATTTTGGAGCATTATTATCTCAAGTGATGCTCTTGTATCACTTGCATGACAATGTTCACTAAATGGGCAGCTGGTCTCCTTCTACCAGTTATTTGTTTTACATTGTTTTACATCCTCATTCATTAAAGCCACAGGACTCTCAATGTAATGCTTCAGCTCCATGAGAATTATGAAGATGGTTAGGCAGGAAAAAGAGGAAATAGCCAAGGGATTTTTAGAAGATCTACACATCTAGAATTTTATGAGGTCCTGTGCAGACATTTCGAGATCAAAATTTTCAGAAACTGGAAAAAAGCTTTATTGTTAGATGTTTTTTTGTAGACAGTTTTATTTTCCTGTGGGGTTGGATTAAGACTTTTGTTATCTTTGCTTGGAATTGATAGTTATCGAATGGTGACTATCTGAATGTCAGCCTGATCAGGTCATACATTTACTATCATAGAATCATAGAATCATCTGGTTGGAAAAGACCTCCGAGATCATCAAGTCAGATCATACGTGTCCCCTTACTAAATCATGTCCCTAAGAAACTCATCTATCCACCTTTCAAACACCTCCAGAGATGGTGACTCAACCACCTCCCTGATCAGCTGTTCCAATGCCTGACCACCCTTTCAGCAAAGAAATGTTTCCTAGTGTGTAATCTGAACCTTCCCTGTCACAATTTACAGTCATTTCCTCTCGTCATTGTCCTATCACCTGTCAATTGTGAGAAGAGACCAATGCCCATCTTGCCACAATCTCCTTTCAGGCAGTTGTAGACGTGATGAGGTCTCCCCTCAGCTTCCTCTTCCTTAGGCTAAACAACCCCAGCTCCATCAGCAACCCCTCGTAGGACTTGTTCTCAAACGCTTTCACCAGCCTTGTTGCTCTTCTCTGAATATGCTCCAGCACGTCAATGTCTTATGTGCTAGAGCATGTTGCAGGGTATATGTACATACTGGCAATTTCTTCTTGAATTTAGAAGTATGACTTTACTTATGGTTTTGTGCAAAGACAGTGACTCATTACCTAAGTTTTTGTTTATTACCTGGGTAGAAGGTTAGAAACTACATATCATCCTTTATTATAATGTGTACAGGTTTAGTTTTTTAAGAGCAAAATAATGAGACATTAAAAAGCAGCTGGCTGGGGGACTGGAGTGAGCAATACATCTAGCTAATAAAATTTGCATCCTTTTTCACAGTTCTCCCATTATTAAAATCTCTTTCAAAGTCTATGAATTGATTCAAAACAGACTTCTCTGACTATCTGATACACTCTTTCCAGGGGAATTTGGACTTTGCAACATGTTCCGAAGGAGCAATGAACTTACTGCCCCACTCCATGTCATCAACAGTAACTGCTGTCCTACAGAGAAAGTAGCCAGATCTCAACACAAAAAAAAGGTTGAGAGCTTCTGGTTTGTTCTGGGATAGTTAATTTGAGTTACTTATTTAGTCATCTTTTTGGTAGAGATGGGCTCAGCCTTTAGCCAAATCTTACAGGCAAACTTAAAAAATCAGTATTTTATTTCCTGTATGTATGTTTTCTTACTTCAAATTCACTTCCCATTTATTTTGTACATGTAATATCAGATAAAAAGGACACTCCAGACTTCAAGAAATTGATTTCTTGATACGTGATCACATCAGTATGCAGGAAGTGGTTTTGGCATAATTCTTTTGCTTTTTGCTTTCTTTCAAACTGTTTTATTTTGGGTTTGTACTATTCATACATCTTTGATTTAAGTAATAAGAATTTTTAAATAAGGTTACATGGCAAAAGTCACTGGCACATGCAGAATTTTCATAGAAACAATCTTACCAGAAGTGAGTGATAACCACATACTTTTTTTTCTGACTCTACAATATCATGGAATAAATAGCAGTCCTCTTCTTGCTCAGGCAGCCAACACACTGCACTAAAGCCAAAATCTTACTTGAGGTTTGGTTATCAGAAAGGAGAAAACTTTGATTCTCTAAGTCAGCGGTAGATGAGTGCACATCATAGCAATGTTATGACCATTTAATCGTTTTTCCATAAGAAAAGATTAAAATGCCTTAGTTATGCTAGATTAAATGCTCATTCGATAATTGCAATGGACAGTATGCTTCCAGAGTAGGAGAATTAAATTAAAAGAAAGACAACTACAGAAAATGTACTAGTGGTTGAATTAGACAATGTTTCATCAGTCCCCGATGTCTCTACAGTAATGAACCTGTCAAAAGATAATAATATTTTAGTGAAAGGTGTGATTGGATAAGTCACGTTATTTATTAACTGCTACCCTAAAATATCACTTTTGTCTTATTATTAAAGAATGGTTAGAGGGTGGCAGGGATGCCTGACATAAAGCATTAAAATATGGATTATGGCTATAACAGGCTGTGGAGTGTATATGCTATGCTGTAAACTTTGTAGCATAACTTGCTAATACCCAATGACTAGGAGCATTCAAGAAACTATAAACCAGAAGACTTTATGCAAGTTCTTTGGATTGATTTTGTAATTCAGGAGTGTATTTAACTAGCTACCTGTTTGTCAAAATTTCTCAACCATCTCAAGTCTACATATTTAGCTTCTAAACTTGATTTTCAAAACATTACAATTAAATAGTTTCTCTTTTTTTTTTAAGATGGTGGTAATGGTAGTAGGCAGGAGAGTGTTATGGAAAAAGGAACTATGCAGCAGCAAGCACCAGCAAAACATTGGTCAAAGATCACAGCAAGCTCTCTGATATTCCTGTAGCACATGCTTTTATTGCGAGCCCAGACTAGGTCATCTAGCTGTATAATAAAGAAGGGATCTTTACAAGTCCACCACACAAGATAATGAAGAGGGAGGAAATAAGCAGTGGCACTACAGATGAGTGCAAAAGAGCTATTAAGAGAAGGGAAGGAAGTGGCTACGATAATGAGGAGACTATATCAAAACCACAGACAGTATTTACACAGAAAGGGTCACTCAAAACATTGCTTCCTTTGTGTTTGTAAAAGTACAAGAAGTGAAAAATCAAGAATCCTGACTTCTCACGCAATGCCTGACATTTTTACCAAAAACGCAACGCACAAATAATTTTGTATTTATTTTATTTTTTTCTATCTGTATTTCCTCAGTTTAAGATTGGCAACTACAAGCAGAATTCTGCCAAATCATAATGCCCTGTAGCAGTTGCTGGCTACTCAGGATATTCTGTCTTTCCTGTGGCTGTTAGACCACATCCCACTGATAAAATGCAAGATATGGAGCTGTACACAGTGGAAGCTTTTAAATAGCAAATCATACCACCTTTAAGTAACTATATGAGATTGTCTAAAACTGTGCCTTAACTTCATTCTCAAGCAAAATGTAACTTGCATTTCCAGAAATTGTTTTGGTTAAGGGAAGTATAAAAGTTACTAATTATACAAAAAAAACCCAAGCTAACCTTATGGAAGGAGAAAAAACTATTTAAAGTGAACCCATTCATTGACAAAAATGCAATTATTCATGCTAGATGCAACTTGATCCAATGTGCTAAGTGTGGATTTAAAATCACTCGTTTCTTGAAATGCAAAACCTTAAATAAGTCGGGGGCACCAGCAAGTTGTTGACTTTTTCCATCATTGCCAGAAGAACGTCTGATAAATGCATTAATTCCAGGAATAAAAGTGCAACACTGAAACAAAGAAAGCATGGCACACAGGGATAGCTACCAGAAGTGTGCGTTTCACCTCGGTTTCATCAGGATCAATGCATCCTTGCCACACCTTTTTACAGCTTGCAGATGGACTTTCAGGGCTGTTTGAGGCACACAACACACACTCATGCACATACATATGTGGAAAGACAAAATCCCACACAATAGATAGGCAATTCTAGTGTTTCACTCTTGGTATTGAGTAAATTCCACTGGCTTTATTAAAATGAATTAATGTTGCCAAAATGAAAGCAGGTGCTAAGTTACTGAGAAAACTCACAGCCTGGAGATGAAGCTACGCTGCTTTTTGGTTAAGCATACAAATCTTGCTCCATTTTCCTTTCCGTGAAAAACTGAAATCCTGTAAGTCCTCCTGACCTGGTTCGCATTTATGAAATTACACCTGATTCAGTACTCTGGTACCAGCTTCGTGCCATACTCAGAATGATCATGAAGTCTTCTTTTCATGGCAAACTAAGGCTCATCTCCATAGGAGAAATTACGTCAAATATTTTTTACTATTTGACTCTTCTAAGGATGATTAGGGCCAACCTAATATGCAAGTGAGAGTGTCCGAAACATGTAGGTGATACAGATTTGACATCTAACACCAGATTAAATGGAGAACCTACTACCACAGCACTTACCATTGACACATCACTACTGAGATAAGGTGGCTGTAGCAACCAAGGACATCACACCTACCATCATACCCAGTTTTGTAAGAAGGGAGGAGAACAGACATAATAAAAGCAAATTTGTAGTTTGCTGCAAAGCTGAATGAATCGTTGCCAGAACGAAAACACACAAAAAATACAAAGACGGTCAATGTACCCTACTAATTTGGAGACATCCCCAAATACAGCACAAACCACTCACGACCGGAACTGAAGAGGGGGTTTCTGAGGTGGTTTGTGGAAGGGCTGTTTAACTGCTTATTTGCACATTTATGGTTGGCAATTAGACAGAGTAAATACCTAACTAATACTCACGTGCATGCCTCTACACACTTTCAGGAACTCCCTTGCCCTAAAGAAATTTTTGACCACGTGGTAACCTTTGTAAACAGGTGCTTTAAGGGGACAGAAGATAACCCACATCTCAGGTTTAAAAAAAAAAAAAAAAAGCATATAGCCAAACAAAAAAATGGCAGAGGAAAGATTTTTTTAAGCTCAAAATAGATGGATACAATTTGTAAAGCGGCAAAGGAAGAGTTAATCTAATTCCCTAAAGCTCCTTATAAAATGACAGTTCTTAAGAGGGCCATACCTACACTTATAGCTAACAATGCAAGATGCAAGGAAGTGAAGAATCAGGCCCACTTGACTCTAATCCTACTGAGTAAAATACATATTTGTACATTAATCAGAGTGTGCCCAGAAATACCTATATAACAATACATAAGGAAATGAACGGATTAAAGCACAGAAAACTCCAGATGCTGGAAAAGATTTTGTGTCCTTATTTTTAGCAGTCGGCATCAGCAAGATTGTCTTTCAAAGGAAGGAGAGAAACTGACTTCACAAAGACACTTGTGTTTCAGGTCAGCGGTACTTAGGGAGTATTTCTGTTCCCAGATGGCTTCCTGAGTGTATTTATAAAATGCAAAAAAAAAGGACCTGTATTTCTGCAGTCATTGCATTTTAATCTGGACAAGGGATTGAAAGGGGGTGCTTCCCATTGCTTGCATAACAGTTGCCAACCCGCTTCACATACCAATGGCCATCTGAAGAATTTCCACTCCAAAAGGACAGAAGATACTTGGCCCTGAAGCCCTACCAGAAGAGCCACAGAAAACCAAAGGGCATACACGTACATCATCACCAACGATCAGACACAAGTTAATGCCAGTCTCTGTTGTTTACTCCTGACATTCTTTGCACGAGCAACAACAATGTACAATGATCTGATAAACAGTACTGCTTTTTTTTTTCTTTCAAGGTCAGTTCCAAGAAACTCTTCCTAGAATCAGCTAATTAATTTTTGGCCTCTTTAACTACAGGGTATTTGAAGCCACATGTTATGAATCATTTTCAGTTGAGATATTAAAATCAGATTACAAGAGAAAAGCCTTGTAAATATTTGCCTTCAAATGAGGCTAAGAATAAATATATATTCAGTAATTCATCCATATTTAGCAGATATTAAAGAGACAAAGCTTAGCTTTAAATTCACTTATCATTTTATACAAAGAGGGGAAATATGAAACTTGGCTTGATTAGCTTGTTTCTTCCTATGCTTTGTAATACCTTATTAAAATTTGAACTTTGAAATTGATATTATCAGTCAAATAATGTCAGCAGAAATATTTAATCT